>WAAD01000525.1:4401-23483 GCA_013389945.1 Fregata magnificens | reverse complement strand
TAAGGAAAAGATTTGGCATTGTGAATGAGCCTGTAGAATGGGGAAAGATAAAAATTCAGTTTGTTGTTATCTACTGTATTATATTTGACTACTTCAAAAGGAAGATACAAGAAAACTGATGGTTGGGAAGTTATGAATCAGCATACACAAAAAGGAAGTTTCCCCTTAAATTTCATTAACTGTTGCTTGGCTCGCGTATATTTATGTGCCATTTACAAATAGTGACTTTGTCTAATATCACTGAGGACAGCATTGTCCGTACAACTGTTTAATCTTCCCTTTTAAAAAAAAAAAAATCTTAAGATGACCTTATATTTTGCAACAGTTAATACTAAAGTAGAATACCATGAAGTTGTGAAGATTATGCACAACTTCACAAGATGAATTTCAGTGTGTCCTGTATCTTTCGTTACCCTGTATCTGGAAGGAAGTTAATGCTGTTGAAATGTTTGGAAACAATGCATTTCTGAGGTTTTCAGGAAGATTCATACGTATGTTCTTTCTTAGAGAAAACTGGAATGTATAAGGAAGTGTATATGTATGTATACTGTTTCTGGAAGAACCGATATAGCTGGTAATTTATGTGTTATGTCCAAATAGAAATAGTTAAAAACATTGGATATATGGTTGTCTGAATTTATGTTACCCTGAATCCAACCTGTTGTAGTCTCCAAAGTTCTCTCTCTTGTAATTCAAAGCGATGGAGACGTATCTAAGTTGACCAGCTCCCTTAAGGTCAGTAATAGTCATGAAGTTTTACAGAGGTGAGAAGGGGTCTGCATGGGTTGTACCTGTGGTCACAGAGAAACGAGAGTGGTCTCTCTCTCACACACTTTGATAATTCTCATTTTGCCTGTTTTGTTCAAATCCAGAATAGGGGTTGAAGAATTGAATTGAATATCCCAGTCTATTGACTATGCTATAAGTAATTTTAACTATAAAAACATGAAGTTAAGTATGAACAAAGGAGAATACATCAGATGCCAAGAGGCAGAGACATCCCTGACATCAGACAAAGATAAACGGAAAACAGCATTCGAACAGGAAACAGCCCTTGTCACACAGCCAACCTGAGCTTAGGATGTGATGCAACACAATATTAAGGCAATATTGTTTTGTTAAAAGCATGTTATGAATTTCTAGTTGCTTTGCTTTGCAGATCTCTAGAGGAGACATTGATTGGAGCTTGGCTACCACTTCTCCCCTGCCTCAGCTCTTGCTGACTGTGCTCTAGCTTGACCTTTGAGTGACAATCTGGCCAAGGAACAAGAGTGAGAAGGTTGAGAAGACAACTATGTCAGCAGAGCACTTTAAGGAGGCAGCCTCGTCTCTTGTACACATATTGTAAGAATTAAAAGTCTGGGTGTGCAGGAGAGGGACTTAAAAATGTTATCTTCATATTCTCTGTACTTACTGTTTCTTATACATCTCATGAGTCATATTTGCACAGATAAGGTTTAAGAAAAGCCTGCTTTTCTCACTGCATGTGTGGAGTAACAAAGTGTACAGTAAAGGGCTAAGGGTCTCCATCAATGTTCTTGTGAAGATGAATGACATATGTCACCATGGAGAGAACTCACACGCATTTTAGTTTGGCATAATATGGTTTATAGGACAGAAAAGCGTAAGTACTATTGTACAAGGTAATTTCTAGCCAGCTGTGTTCAAGAAAGAGGAATTCAGATTGAAATAAGTAGAGGGAAAGCCTAGGAACATAATAAGGAACCCAAATTATGGGAGAAGCTCAGGATGTCTTGGCTTATTTAACCTTATTAAACAGAGAATATGTATATGAGTGCCTTCGATAAACATTACAAGGGGTAAATACAGAGAAAAAATAGAATTGTTATACAGTTATCTATTATGTTATATTAGAATGCAATACTTATATAGGATCAGATGGATATAAATAAATTCAGAAAGTATAGACTGGTTTCTGGACATGAAAATATTAAATCTGAAGTAATCATCCAAATAAGTAACAGCAAGAAAACTATATTGTTTTTGATGAATGCGAGTAGTTAATGGAAAGGACTGTAAAAAAAGGTAAGAGAGTACGTTTGTTATGGTTGCTGTAGTTTTTGCACCACATATAAGTTCATATGTTTAAGTTATATATTGTAGATGTCATTCATATATATATGTGTATAAAATTTAATTATGAGTATAAAGTATGTCTTATATTTCAGTACCTAAACTCCTGTTTTTGGACTTTCCCATAGTTGTCCAAGAAATATTTTTTGCCCTTACTTGAGGTATAGCTTCTGTGGCCTCGATTGCCTTCCTTGGAAGCAGTAAAGATTGACCACAGGTAGACAGTGTATACAGTATATAAAATTCATCAAAGATTTGAAATCACAAAGGAATTCTCCCTCAGCACTGATCTCTGTGTTTTGGTAGCATTTTCTGTTGGCTGAAAAAAAATCCTTTCCTGGGAATTTTTTAATATTTTAATTTAATGAGTTCCATATCAGAAAAGGGGGCCCGTGCCAGTGGTAGTGCTGTGAGTCTGCCAGCTTCTCATCCTGTGCTGGATCATCGGGTTTGGGTCTTAGGACCTCCTTCCAAAGCATCATAAAATGTGTCATTGGGTGCTGGAGGATTTCTTATGGCCTGATGGGAAGGAAATGCAGAATGGTTGTGGACTGGGTTTAATGATCAGTCTTGTTCTGTAATGTTAAAAAGTTCATTTTATTAACAGAATTATTTGAATTAGAAATATTTTTTCTGTAGTGTTCTCAACTTCGTGTTTCATCCTCATTTTTTGGAAGAGGTGTAAAAACTTTGCAGATAATGTTTGATTAGTTTTCTCCTCCTGAAAGGGTATGTTTCTTTCCTGGGCATAACCACCTGGGCAAAGATTCTGCCAGCTTGCTGTATAACTGAAAGATGCTTTAAATTTTTGAGGTTTTTTTAATGTGGTAACCATTTACACAAAAGGAGGGATAGAAAGAAAAAAAACCCCACATTTTAAGTCAACGCATTTACTTTTCATTCTTCCTGGATTATTAGTTTAGTCAGTGTATGTAATATGCTGTAGTCCCAGGCCAGTGTAGTTGCATGAGAGAAGTGAATGTATAAATAACATTATCAGGCCTTATGTTAACTTTTTTACAGCTTCCTGACACAATGTTCTGGGTTTGGAAATCTAGAGTGCCTGTCACGTCCATGTAAGGTGGCATTTCTCTCTCTTGCACGGTTCTTATTGGTAATGGTTCTACACTTGGGACCTGATAGCTTGGTGCAGTGTAAAAGTTGACTTCTGATACCTGCTTTAACCTTTCAGTTTTTTCATTTCTTTCCATCACATCTACTTATGTCATCCCACCGAAAATATTATTTCGCATCCTTTGTGTTTATAGCCCTTAAAAATTAGTGGAGTTATGGTTCTCCACCCCATTGCCTCTTTGCTCCCACTTTGCCAAGCTATTCATATTTCTCTCTGTATATATAACTTCCTTGAAATTTTATCATCCAAGGCCTTCATTAATTTTTATGCTGTATTTGTGGCTGGCTTTTAGTTGAAATCTTCCCTTCTAAGATGTACAGCACAGAATGCAATCTGCATTGTCTCCCAGGGAGACAGAACTTCCTCTGGCATTTGTGATGTGTTTCCTCCGTATATGTAACATTAACTTGGAGAGCTTCTCTCTCACTTGCTTTCTGCACCATATCATATTGCAAACTTGCATATCACTTGCTGTTCACCATCTCCCTTGTGTCCTTTCAGCTTTAATACTCACCAGGTTTTTTCCCACTTATTCATGCTTTAGATTGTTTTTCCTGGGCATATTTAAAGATAGTAGCTTCTGAGTTGGTTCTGTGAGCTGAATAATTAAAGTACCAAATTTAACTTAACAGAACCTCATTATTATACTGCTTCTTTCCATTTTTGGTTTGTTTTTCGGGGGGGTGGGTCTGTACTTCTGCTTGGAAAAATTGCCTTAAGCATCGTGAAGCAGATACCCAGGTTGGATCTCAGAAAGCTGGTTTGGCACGTACTGAAGCACTGCATTCATTGGAAACTGCAGTCTAGCTACAGAGGAGAGGTAGTGACAGTCATTATGAAATACCTCTAGCTTCTCTTCTTCTACTGCCTATCTGTAATTTGAAGACCAGATCTGCAAACATTGACCAAATGCATAGTATGTTTCTCATTTCTAAGCAGACCAATGTCAAGGTCCTTCGGTGCAAATGCAGACTTTGCTTGACTAAAAAGTAATAGAAAAGCAGTAGACAACTTTTTCTGTATATCAGTGAAAGTTATGATATAGCTAGTCTGCTTCAATGGCAGAGGAAGCCTAGAACTGAGAGACTGCACAGAAATTAAAACAAAACACAATGCAATTGCAGACATCATGCACTGATGTTTATAGCGCTGACCTGCATTTTTTGTCTTGGCACGCACTTTATAGACACTATGCATGTAGTATGAAGTGATGTTTAGTAATTCTGAATCATTCAAGACCAGAACCTGGGGATTATTGCATATCTGCAGTTTTTAGAGAAGTAAATACTAAATTCCGGTCTTTATACATTGCTATGTTAAGTGGCACCCGTATATTAACACAGTGTTTTCAGTGCTGGAAACAATACACTGCTGTGAACGTGCCTTTTTAGGGAACACTTACTCAAATACTGCTTTATAGTAGCGTTTGCTCCCCCAAAAAGTACTTATTGAAAAGTATGCTGTGCTGCTTCTCCTGTGGAGGGGTCTTATTTTGTTCTATATGATGAAGCTCTTAATTAGAAGTCTTAGGTCCTCTGTATCTTTAGTGGGAAGCAGAAGACTCTACTAGAAAGTGGGTTTAGTTCATTTGACATCTTCCGAGTTTCTGTCTGTGACTGACTTCAGTTGGGAGTCTTGGGTGATGTAACTCCTAACTTAGGCACCTCAGTTAAGGGCCACAAGCATAGGTGATAAAAATTTTTCTGCTAGTTTCACCTCTTTCTATTTACAGAAGTCACGCAAAGGGAAAAAATCACGTAGGATAGTCAATAATCAGCACCTCTGATATGATAAAGCTCAGGTTATTTCTGTATTGATACCATAAAGAAAACTGTTTCTCGTACTCCTGTTCTGGCTGTAGCTCAGCTCTGTGCATATGAGCCTACTTTACTGTGTTTAATTATGAATTTGCTCTTTTAGTGTAAGACGTCATTAATATTCATGTAACCAGTGTACTGGATGGGGATCTCTAGGCTTTGCTATATTTACTCAGCAAAGAATTAGAAGCGTGTACCTGGGCAGTATGTGTATGTGTGTCTGTGAGTGTGCATGTGTTAGACTTGGCATGTGCCCAAGGCAATACCTAGACCTAACGCCTTAGAGGTAACCACACAGAAGTTGTCAAACAAAATTCAATCCAAAGTTTATTTGGTAAATGGATCTTATGCACTGCTTGCATGCTTTTATGCTTAGTCCTTAAAAGTACATTTAATGTTTACATACTAATGTTTTATATCCTTGGTACTACTGTTTGTATTCATATATGTCTGTATAAAAGCAAAAAAAAAAAAATCCTGACTTTTTAAATAATGTTCATTGTTAAACACATTGCTCTATGCTGTTATCCTGTTGCATTTGCGCTGCTGTGCTCTCACCTGCATAAAAAAGCTGGCTGGGTCATTGTATGCTTAAAGATGGCATTAAGTAGTTCTGCTCAACTGAACCATAATTTCTTCAGATACTGGGAGAAATTCTGCCTGTGAACATCCGTGCATCCTCCACGTGCCTTCACAGCCCTGCACGTGTTGGTTCCTGTGAAGAACTCGATCCCTAGCTGGATCCTCAGTATGCCTATGAAAACTCTACCAGAAGGTCCTGTGATCAAGAGTCTTGACCCAATCTGTTCTCAAACTATGAGAACTCAAATACCCCTTACTAAAGTCGAGCTGGCAGACATTGTCATGATGCTGTTAGTGGCACTTTAAAAGTTTGCTTTTCCTAGGGAGCAAGAATTCCTTCAGACCATCAGAGAAAATTTAAGTGTGTTATTTAGAGTTTTAACAGCACGTTCACAGAGTTGCATATACTAACTGTGCTTTTGTTTGGAAAACAAATCAAGCTCTGCAGGGAGCAAATTATGCTCCTCATATACAAAGGATTTTCTTAGAAAAGTAAAAAAAAAAAATCCTTCTTTCTGTCACTTAGTCTCACAGATTATACGTAACACAATGAGAAGCCTGGAATGAAAGTAACAGAAAAAATCAAATGCATCTGATGCCAGAGTGAAAATTCCGGCACTAATAAATAGGAAGTGGAGAAAATTTAAGTTGAAAGTGTGAAATCAAGTGGACATGCCCCTACCTCACAGCAGTATGTTGGGAGGGGGCTATAGAAGGTAGTAACAGAAGACTCTCGTGAACTAAGCAGCCACTAATGAACTAAGCCACCATGACATTCATGGTAAAAAAAATACAAACTTTTCTACAAAATGTTGGTTATTTAAATTTTTTTTTTTACCACTTTGTTTTACAGAAACAGTATGGTTACCCAGAAGAATAAGCTTTGGTTAGAGCAGAGGATTGTGAATTACCATACAGTTGTTTTAAATCTTCCTACTTTCACAATGTATATTTTCATGTGGAGTCATCTAACTTCCTGAATTTCAGTTTATTCGTCCATAAAAAGCATGCTAAGACTTCTCTGTGGGACTTAATTCGTATAAAGCACGTTGAAATTTTCAGTGATAAGATTCTCTGTTAACTGTGTTTGGGATACTTGTTCTGTTGCCTATTTAATAGGCCCAAACCTTTGTTTAGGATCACAGGAGATCCATAAGGTAAAACAGAAGAAAGAGCACACAGTGTGTTCTTACTTCACACCAGGAGTGAAATAATTTTTGTCGCTTGTGTTCATTCTTTAGTTCTTTTGCTGTCATGAAATCATCTGGGTTTGTTGATATTGAACTGTGACAGACAGCTTGCTGATACAACAAACCAAATGGCATCTTGAACTGCTGAAGAAGAAATTATTCAAGATTTAAAAATATACCTCTATACGATACATATTGTGTTGTATTATATTATATTATACTATGCTATATTATATATAGTTCATGATTGAGCAAAGTGAACTGGCAAGTCCAGAAAGTCCCGCTCTGGTGAGAGGAAAGCCCAAGCCAATGCTGTCTGGTTTGTCCTGTGCGTTTTCTTGGAAATCTGCTCGGCACAGCCATGGTAATAAACCAGGGAATACTTCCCTGACCCTTATTGTTTTGCCTGCAGGTTTCTGCATACTGAGTAAAAGAAATTGTGATTAATGTGGCACTCCGTGTCAAGGGTAGACTGTAGATTACCATTAAGTGCATCATTATGTTATCTTTGAAAAATTTACTAGGTTTCACCTGACAGATAATAGCTTTTCCTCTGCCAACACAACAGAGGAATAATAAACTAATATATGGGATGAACTAAAATATATCAAAAGAAGTGTTACTTTTGACAGAGAAACAGCTTTGCTTTTTGTAGGGTTTTGAAGGAACTTTAATTAAAACTTCCTCGCTCATTTTCTTTCCAGCGCTGCGATTTCAAGTCATGCCTCCTGTGCACATAGTGATGCTATTGCTGCGGAGCAGGGGTGTGTGGCTACAGGGTCTGGGGGCGAGCTGCAGAAGTGTACTTGGATGCTTCTTCACTGAGCATCGCTCGGTGCGATGGGTCGGTTATAAAACGTAATAGATTGCTTCCTGCTTCTGCCCGCTGATTTGATCTCTGGAGTTCCTCGTGGGCTCTGAGTTGTGTAACCAGTGCAGAATCTGAGTCTTATGTTCTTTTTGTTGGTGGTTATTATATTAACCATTTCTGCACCTCCGGTGATTAAGAACAGATTATGCAGCAGGAGCGAATACTTTCCAAAACCTTCCCCACTCAAAAGTCAATGTGAGCCTCCAGCGACCGCTGCTTCTGCCATTAAAGCGGAGTGAGCCAACGGGTTATTTCTGAGGAAGTTTCACTTTCTGGTGGTGTAGGAGGGATATTTTCTTCAGTGGGTCAGAGCCTTGTTGTTTTATGACTTCGATAGGGAGATCTGACCGTGCCTGTGAGGTGTCGTGGGCAGGGACGGTCTGTCCCTTGAGAGCCAAGGTACGGGACTGCCAAAGCCTGGCTGTAATTAATGAATTCACCTGCTTGGGGTCTCTTCTGAAACAAATCTTTAAAATGGCTCCTACTCCCTTCTGTCGGTCAACGTCTGCCTTTTTGCATCCTGCCTGCTTTTCTCTCCCATTTTGTTTCCCTGAGCAAAACGTCACTCTGTATTAAAGAGCAAGCAGCACAGTGTCACGGCTCTCTCTGGGCCCTAAGCTGAAGTGTCTGTGTGTTGCGGGTTAACCCCAGTCGGCAACCACGCCCCACACAGCTGCTCGCTCACCCTCCCACCCCGGTGGGATGGGGGAGAGAATCGGAAGGGCAAAAGTAAGAAAACTCGTGGGTTGAGATAAGAACAGTTTAATGATTGAAACAAAATAAAATATAATAATAATAATAAATTGTAATGAAAAGGAAAACAGCAAAAAGAGAGAGAGAAACAAAACCCAGGAAAAACAAGTGATGCAACCGCTCACCACCTGCTGACCGATGCCCAGCCAGTTCTCAAGCAGCAATCGCTGCCCCCAGGCCGACTCCCCCCAGTTTATATGCTGAGCATGACGTCAGGTGGTATGGAATATCCCTTTGGCCAGTTGGGGTCAGCTGTCCTGGCTGTGCTCCCACCCAGCTTCTTGTGCACCTCCTTGCTGGCAGAGCATGGGAAGCTGAAAAGTCCTTGACTTAGTCTAAGCACTGCTTAGCAACAACTAAAACATCAGTGTGTTATCACATTATTCTCATGCTAAATCCAAAACGCAGCACTGTACCACCTACTAGGAGGAAAATTAACTCTGTCTCAGCTGAAACCGGGACACTCTGTGATCTCAGGAGGGTACACCTGACGTGCCTGAATCTGTCACCAGCATTTCTTGTGCATAATCAAAACTGTCTGATTTCAAAAGTATTGAGCTCCTGTCATTGGCATCGCAGGAGTTAACAGCTCTGAAAATCAAGTAACTTTTTGGAATACTGGTTGTAACTGGCATCCAGTTTTTAAGCGTGGTGTTACATCCTCAGCACTGTTGTTTACCAGTCCCTGTTACAAGTAGTATTACCCGCTCAAACTTCAAATCGTAGCTGACAAATGTCTTTCAACTCTTTCAGTAGAAGGCATTAATTGAAAATATTAGTGTATGGATTTTTTGGCTTGATCTGATTTGCTAAAGAAACCATTTAAACATTTTGCAAAAATCCTTTGCTGGTGTGGTTGAGACTATTAAATTGTGCAGTGATAAACAACAGTTTGTTGTAAATTTAACTGTTTGTCTTTTTGTACTCTGTTCTCATTTTAACCAAAACAAAAAAACTTCCAGCTGTTTCTGCAAATCCAAAACCATGTTGACATAACCATTATCTAGTGAAGACTTGAAGGTACTCAGTTGTCACCTTGTCATCTTGGTTTAGGTAGGTTAAAAGCTGGATAGAGAGCCCAGATGTACAGGAATGTATATGTTCTTCATGTAGGTAGTTTGGAGGAAGCCTTTGTTGTACTCTTTAACATTTATATGAAGCAGTGATCACATGAAGTGAATCATACTCATTTAAGGATCCTGCCTAAACAAAGCTCCTTGGTCAATGCCCTGCTTTCAGGAAATGGGCATTTAATATTCTTTGCCTTGAGGGCTCGCTTTTCCTAGGAAATAAGTAGTTTCTCTTCCTTTTGTCTTGTAAAATTTGCTGTGCAGGTCGTACATACCTGAAGTTGATGGACTGATAGCTCGAGACACCGAAGTATGTAAATAGTGACAAAAGTGAAACTCCAAAAGTCCCCACACCTTCCTACTATGGTGTGTGTTGAAGGAATAAAGGGCAAAACATTGCACTTCTAGGCCAGTTTGTTCTCTGGACACATGCTCAGGCCATGCCCTGTTCATGTTTTCAGTGATATACATACCACTTGAGTAGGGACTAGGAGTTGCCTTGGCACCCACATTGAATTATGTGAAGAGCTTGCAGATAACGTTAGCTTTTTGTTGATAACAAGACCTAAAACTTGCAAGACACTGCATCACACTATAGTCCCTTGAACCATTCAGGTCTTGAGCCCTATGTAATTTACAGAGTTAAAAATTGATAATGAAAATAGAAGCAGCTGCCTGGTGACTAACCCAAAGAGCAACTATGCCTTACACATTGAACTTTAATGTATGCGTCATCCTGAGTATTGAAAACTTGCAATTTAAGAGTATGTTAAATAAATAACTGTTAAATAAGTTAAATGGCAGTTTTACAAGCACTGTTTATTGTCACAACAATCAACAGTGACAATTCCAGTATAATTGAAGAATACGTGTACTATTTTTATTGGGTTGACCAAAGGACAGCAAGGGTAGATGATAAGACCCACAGCGCTCAGCGACTCGTGGGCCCAGCGCGTGTTTGCCTTCAGTAGATTCACTGGCCATCTTTCAGAAATCCCCAGATCCACTCAAGTCGCTGTGACTGGGGTCTCTAGTTGCCTAGCTCTCTGCCTTGCCATGTGCTTAACCAATAAAAACCACTGGACTTTGAGTTGAGGGTAATTTAAACCAGGTGAATCTGGATTTCTCTCTCTAGTTATGTGTAATATTTTTTGTATTTTGACCGATTGTTATCACAAGAAACTTCTATCATTAAGTATGAGAAGGGTTTCCGTAAATAAAGGGGTCATTAACACCTTACTTAATAGTATATACCATGGCATTCATAGGTGTGACAATACCAGGTGCTTATGATAGGCAATGTCCTCCATCTTCAGAATGACTGGTCTAATAATAATTCTGCAAGTTGTAACTTGAATATAATTCTGTGCCATCTACTTGATTTCAGCTAGTGTAAATTGCATATAGATAAGATCCTGGCATTTGAAAAGTAAAAAAATCATTAACTGATGTTGAGCATTTGAATCTTATTAATTTCCTTCATTTTACCTGTATATTTCTACTTCACTTACTTCAAGACACAAATATGACATACTTTTTTATGAACAAGTGTGTCATCATAATAAAATACATTAAATCTCTTGTATCTGCAGTTGTATTGCAAAGATGTTGAACTACATCTTTAAGCAATTCTGCACTCAAATGCACATTTCAAAATCCTGTCTCAGGAAACTAGCAGTAAACTAAGAAATAGTTGATAAGTGTTTGAAAAACACAAATTTTACATTTCTCTATTATTGTCTGCAAAAGATTAAAAAAAGAAAGAAATTAAATTAAATTATCCTCCATCTTACCACCATCTTTTTAATTTGTGTGCCATTAAAAAATGCAGGAATGCATGGGACATTGTAATAGCTTGTCCTCTTTCCTCCAAGGTTTAGCAGCTTTCCCCAGTGGTTAGTACAGCACTCCAAGCAACTAATCCTGTATCTGTAAACTGTAACGTCAAAGGATTAATGTGTGCCTGGGAACGCAGGTCAAATCTGCTTTAGATCACAACAGTTTGAGTTCAGCTCCTAGCTGAAATATCACAAAACTACCATATAATTTAGTACAAGTCTTGCATTCCTATACTTCAGCTGCTGGTTGCCGTTAATAAAAAGAGGCCCAGGAATGATTTCCCTGAGAATGAATTTTTCTTTGTCTAACACCAAAGTAGTATCAGCTGGAAAGTAGAAGGGTTTCTTAAAATAGCTCTGTACTCGATATAAATAGCACTTTCAAAGTCTCCTTTTAAAATACTGTAGAAAGTACAGTACGGCAAGTTACTGATATTTCCTGAATTTCTTCTGTTTGCTATGTTACAATGCGCAGATCTTGTAACATCTCTTGGTGGCATGCCCTGCCTTCCGCTGGATAGCTGCTGAGACCAGTGGCACTGCACACAGATGCAGTGGCATACATTAGCTGAGTCTCATCTGAGAGTAAAGACAATTATTTTTAAATATTTTTTACAAAAATATTAATCTAATTTATGCAATACATAGAATGATATGTGCAGTAATGTCACCAACAAAGCACAGCGATTTATACCTAATTATCTGCAAATGTAATATCCAGAATCTCTCTTATTTTGCCTTCTTGATACTTCTGTTAGGTACTGTCGTTGTGCGTCTTTGAGGGGTTTTCCTATATGAATTCTTGCATATGATTTTACTTCCGGGAAAAAGTGGCAGGTATCCTTTTAGAATATTTGTTTGATCTTAACATTGAAATATAATTGAGACTAGGTATATTAATTCACTTTTGGTTAACGTGAGTGGGTTTTTTAATTAATTTCATTCTATTTTAAGGCTACAGGGTATTCTATTATCATAGCATAAAATAATTACCAGCTTTAGAATATGTCTGTTTCATTATAGCATATAAAAAGCAATATTGTGCACCCCTGTACACGTCTTAGTGAAGGGGCTCTGTACTTAGACTCTTCTTCAGACCAAGCTTACCTATATTGAACTGCAAATTGAAAACGCCGTGTGTTGTCAAACTGTAAAGTTACCATCACAGTGGCTGACATTTTTTAATTTGGTTGGTTGGTTTACTTGGAGAAAATAGTTTACCAGATGAAATAAAAAGCAGTGTACTTTTGCTGACATAAAAAATCCTCCTGGACTGAAATGACGGTTCCTGCCTACTGCCCTCTGGTGGGGTCACCGTCCTCCCGGAGCAAGTGACTGTGCTCGCGCTCCTGGGCACTTGTTTCAAAACGGATAGAACGGAGCATTTCATAACCACGTTCTTGTTCGCTTTGTCTTTTAAAAAATTTAACCTGGGCACACCATGAAGCCTGCCTACGTGTCTGAGGTGCAACGCGCCTGGAAAGCCAACTTCATTTCAAGCGGAGACTCATTTAAAGATTAAGTCTCCTAGGCTGGGATGCGGTGCTGTAGGACTTTGCTGACAGTCATTTTCTCATGGCCTGACAGGTTCTTCGCTCTGTGCTGCTGTTTCCGACAATAGAGCGTATGGCTCAGTCTCCTCAAGGAAAACTCATGACCCCTTTGCTGTGCAAACTTCGTTATGTTCTGTACATGCCTGTCTACCTGCTGTCCTTTCTACCAGAGGGAGTCAAAGCCTCCCTGGTGCGGTTTGCTCTGCGAGGAATGAAGACCTGTGATGAATCTTCCATAACAACCTCCGTAAATCTCTTCAGCGTGGACTGCGTTGGTGAGCACTTTTTTTTGTTGTTGTTGTTGTTACACCAACTTTTGTATTGTTCTCATGTAGTAAATGTTGATGTAGTTTTGTGGGCAAAAGCTCAATAGTAAAGCATGAATAAGTTTTGAAGGACAGGTCTAATCTTTTCTCAAATTAAGACCATAGGTACAGGAAAATCTCAAATGAGTCAATTTTGACAAAAAAGTCTTACGGGGAAAATAACAAATAAAATATTTCCCCAAAGAATATATATTTCGTAAGAAAACTCTGACCTATACTACTAACAGTATCTCACGTGATTAAAGCACTGTTTTACAGTCTAGTTTATGTTACTTATGTCTGCTTACTTTTTGCATTTCATTCATATTGGATGGTGAAAATCAATCAGTAATCAGTTTCACAAAGAGTTCTTTGCATCTGTTTTTTTAAAGCTATGGTTTAACCAGCTGTATAGATTTTGTCATCTGAATTGCAACATTGGTAAATTCAGAAAAGGGCCTTCAGTCTACAGAGACACATAGAACTTACTTTATGCACAGGAGAATTTCAGCACTTTTTTGGGCATACAGAGAAAGATAGAAGGTTAACATTCCTCCGGTGCATATTGTATGCATATTTTGCACATTCTAGCCAGAGAAACAGCTTTAAGAAAGGGAATAATTTCAGATAAATTATGTTTAGAATGAAAACCAGAACGTGGATTGTGCTATACTCCAGGTATTTTGGTAAGTTAGCAGTTGAAAACAATTTGGAATAGAATTGACGTGCTAACGCAGAAATAATAGCAAGAAGGAAGTTTTGATTACATTAATAGGAGTAAAAACACATTCCTACATTTCCAGTTGTGCTCTGTCTTCTATCAGTTAAATTTTGCCTACTAATCGTCCAAACAGATGTGCCAGAGCAACTGTGATTGCAGCGAGGTCCTATACTTTTGGTGGATATCTGTGGATGTGTTGGTCTGTATTGGAGGCTCACTGTAGGACTGTACAGAGACTGAAAGCAGGATGGGCAGTGAGGGTTCTTACTGCCAAACCTAGACAGCCCTGTTTATGTTGTACAAACCTGGCATAATGACAATCACTCCGTTGCAGTACCCTGTGCCTGACAAAATCAGGCTCCCAGTTGATAATGTAAATTTCTGATAGGTATCCTATGGTTTGTTGCCTGAGTTCCTATTAATTTATGGCAGTTTTATGATGACCAAGGAGAAAGCAAGCATACAGTCATACGTATATTAGGCTTTCAGGCTTCTTCCTTCGATAATTTGGTCTTGGAGAAAGGTATGTGAAGGTCTGTGGGGTCACATCTCCACAAGCCAGGAATCCTTCTCTGGTCCCCACAGATAAACTTTTACCTCTCAAAACAAGTTATCCACATCCAGGGTTGTATTGGAAATGGTCCTTGGCCTGCACTAACCTCCAAAAAAGCGTGGCCAGCCATTGTTTGTGAGTGCTGTTTGGCCCAGACCACAGCAGTGGCAGGAACAATTTAACAACGGATTTTGTGTACTGCTGTTGGAGCCTGAGTCCCCGAGCTCTTTAGTCCCCAGGTGAATGAGCCTGGTTGATGTGTGCGTGTCAGCCTGTTGTGATTTTCTGTGTGCGCCAGTGTCCAAGTGCATCTGTGTCCAAGCTGAAAGGTAAATTGAGGCAAGAAACCAGGCTGAAGGCTCTTTATTCATAGGATGTGATCTCTGCCTATGTTCAATTTATTGACTGAATTCTTTATACCAGAATGAAAACCCCTGTGAGCCAATGTCTTGTAGAACTTGCATAAATAGGCCTTATCGATGCAACTAGTTCCTTTGGGCTTGTGATATCATCTCTCTCAGGCAGAATTCCCCTTTGGTTTCATCTTTGGAAACTGATGATGTTTTACAGCCCAGTGATTCAGGACCACATGTGTGGATTAATAATCTTAGGGCTTTCCGGATATTGCCTGTTAACCTTCTCCTGTATTGTTTGCAGACAATAGAAAATGTTACCATTCAGGAAAAATTTGCTAAACCTAGCACAACAACCGAGTCTGTCTTATGGGACTGCTCATCTGTGAGTTACTGAAGCCTCTGAATTTGTGGTAAATGCTTTTCTGATTGATTCCATGTCCCTTAATAAACTGCTAGATATGGTTCAGAAACATTCAGCAAATGAAGTTGTTTCTCCTCTCCAGGAAGGTTGCATGTCAACTCATTAAAAATACACATATTGCCTTTGGCATGTACATCTGTTGCATTACTGTAATTGTAATAAAAGCTGTGATTAAGGGCAGAAAAGATGGTAAAAGTTTCCTTAAAACTAATACGTCCGTTAAAACAAACCAACCTGCCAGGGTTTTGTTACCACATCCAGAGCTTAGTCACAACAATGTTTTCTCTCCTCTGAAAGGAAATGAGATTTGAAAACTTAATTATAGCGGAACTGCTGCTGCCGTTGACATCAAGAGTCAAAAGCTCTATTCAGTGGCAGGAGAATCAGGCCCTTGGCTGAAAGAGTCAGTGGAGGAAGAATTATATTACCTATCTGTCCCACTGTTTCAAATTGTGTTTGTTCCTGTTTCTTATCCAAACTCATCTTTCCATTGCCCTAACTTTATAGTTGATGATACGTTGAAGCCCCGGTCACACAGCAGAAGGCATTGTGATGACACTGTGCAGAAAGGTAGCATAATATAAAGTCTTATCCCTAAGGGGAAATAGTGCAGAAAGAGGAGAGACAGCAGGGACTGTAAAGAAAATGGATTGTAAGGAAGGATGGGAAGCCATAGTGTATAAATAATAATGGACCTGTTAGAAATAAGCAAAGGGGTCTGAAGGCAGTTTGCCTACCTGGATTAAACTTCTAGCAAAGATATCTTAGGGCAGAAAAAGCATTACAGTGAACAAACTAGCATTTGGGTACTTGTATTCATGAACCTAGGAGATGAATAGACAGAAATATTGGACATTGGTGACCTTGAGTTATCTGAAACATTGTCACTCTGTTTATTCAGGCTAGCAAAACAAGGATACCCCTGTCTAGCCCAGTGGTGGTTGTTCTACAAATCATGTACAGTCCTGCAATGCTGGGATACTTTGGCACTCCAGTGCGTTGAAATTGGTAAACATTTCTTCGGTGACAGATGCCAGTAGCAGACTTACAGTGACAGTAAACCATTCTGTCTACCCGGGACAGGATTTATTGTCCAGCCATTTGACTGGCAAACTTCCTCCATTTGTTTCTGTAAAATTTCCACAAAAGCACAGACATTACATAATGCGTAAACACCGCAAGGCTTTTTCGGAAGGCGGGCTGGCCGGTCAGAGGTTAACGTCTGGATGACAGTGAAGATACAGATAAGCACAATAGCAAGAAAAACCTCCAACTGGCCCAAATGTGGTGCGTCCTTTGTGATCTTGAACCTGTGACTTCCCTGGAGGAATCTCCCTGTTTGTTTAACCTATCTGGGGAGCAGAGGAGCTCGGAGATCTGGGGTGGGGGGAGGTCTGCTTTGTGCAGTTCAGGCAGGTTGGGAAGAGGGGACTCAGAAGCCTGAAACGAGGGTTTCAGATGGGTTCAGACTGTCACATGAATGCAGGCTGGAGACAATAGATTTCCAGTTTATTTTAAGCATCCAAGAGATGTTCTAAGAAGACAAGGAACTGAGATTAAACTTCAGAGTTTGGATTCAAATTTTATCTTGTTCCAAGTGTGGAGGCGTTCAGGTTTCATGTGGAGTTTTTACAGTTCCCTCACTTTACAGAGGAAAAAGGGTTAAGGTATTTTCAGACACTCCACTCTTATGCGCACAGGACTGCATAGGAAGCAAGAGTCCCGACTCAGGTATTGAGGCTTGTCTCCCAGCAGTAGCTACCTCTCTCTCTTGGCTGTACAGGATGGCAAAATTACATCCCTGAAGTGCCATAGAGTAGAAAGCTTTCTCACAGGATAAAATTTGCAGAACTGTCAAATACCATCTGGGAGATAAATTTGTTTCAAAAGCCGGTGAAACGTAGGCTTCCAGTTGCTCTGAAAATGGAATGTAAGCTTTTACATTGACTAAGTTATTTTAAAATTTTGTCTCCAGGGAGCCAACTGGAAAATTTCATTCTGGGTTTGAATTGTCCCAACCTTGGGAGTTGTCATGTCTTAACATCTGTTTCTATTCCAATAGAAATAGAGATTTTAAATATGATATTATGGGTGGTCTTCATCTGACCACTGCGGATGTCGTGCTGTCCAAGTAGTTGGCATCTAAAGCAGGACAGGTGAATCACACCATACAAATGACTGTTTCTCTTTACTGACCTCAAAGGCACCCTCTCTCTACTAGACACGTAAAATTAGAGGAGATAAATCCCACTCTATCTAGTCACTGCTCATTTTGCTTCAGACATCAGAAAACAGTGTGATCTGAATTGTCCATGCAGCCTTTGCCCTTGCTGCCAGGACAGTCAGATATCCCATGCTTTGGCTGCATTAGAATTTACAGGTGCTGGTTTCTAGTGCGAGTCCTGTTGTTTGTTTCCTACCTTCTGTGAAAATTTGAAAATTCATTTTACATCTCCACCTCCATTTCCTGACAAGTAAGATGGGAAATTTTTGGAGGGTTCTTTTTTGGGACTAAAATGCTGTAGAAATACCTGTAACTGAAATACTTGGGTAAGGACAGTGCGTGCTGTTGTATTCGTGGCACTCAATAGCGCCTCCACCTATTCTGCTCCTATTTTTCAGAGTTAAAAAACAGTGTTTAAAGTATTAGGTAAGCACTTGATAAACAAATTCACCTGAAGTGGTGAAATAAGAGGGCTTTGTCCCCCTAAAGAGTATTTTTAAAAGCTATATAACCACATGGGTAAAATTTTGTTTACTTTTCTTTCTTTGTTTTTAAATTAAAATGGTATGCTTTTCTTGCATTGAAATTAAAATTTAACTCCTAAAAGTAACAGAAGATATGATGAGCACCTCTAAATTCAGCATGGAAGGCAGAGGTCTTTTGATTTTGTTGTATGGAACTAAAAGTCTCCATTGAGACATGCAAGGCCAAGGGGGAGTTGCGCATTATATTCTCATCTAGGTTTTATTATTTCAAACACTGTACTAGCACATATTAAAAAGGATCTGACATTCAAGAGAAGCAATGAGCTATTGCCCAGCATCACAGACCTGATCAGCAGCAGAACTGTACATAGACCTACATACCAGAGCAACAGTTTATCTACTGAACCTGCTTAGCCATCAGTTTAACTTTATATGCGTATACCTATGTTAGTCATGAGCGGCTTCCACAAACCACGGTGGCTAGGCAGGCTGACAGTCTATTTAAAAATGCAGAGCATTTTTTAATAGAGACAGAAACTGATACCACAAAGGATTTCAGGTAGCACCTTGCAATCTCAGAACTACATTTTTCATAGTGGGCATGAGAATAAAAGCTTTCCCTCCCCCCTGCCACTGGACAACTATGCAGATCTTTGAACTTGGACCAGTAAATTTTCAAATTGATTTTCCAGGCTGACTGAAATCAAAGCCCTGGTAGTAAAAAGTGATTGCTTTGTTTCTTCTGATGAATGTAAGTTTTAGATAACTTCTAGCTATAATGCAGAAATCATTTCAAGGATATTTTTCTAGTTTTATAATTAAATATGTATAGAATTTCAGACATGATGTATAGCTAGACAAAATTTCATGGAGAACAGAAATTACTGACTGGTAAGTAAATTATATCTACGTAAACTAAATAATGTTAAATGAACAGTGTAGTGTAGTTTATCACAGGTGGGCAAAAAGGATGAAACTCAGCAGGTCTCCTCTCTTCTTCCTGTACGCGTTCTTTGATAGTGGGGCAGAAAGAGGTCAAAATGATAGAGCAGATAATTTCCCTCCCTCTCACTAGCATCTAACTAGTTAGGGTTCAAGAGAAGTCGTCTTTCCT
>WAAD01000522.1:25120-49653 GCA_013389945.1 Fregata magnificens | reverse complement strand
CTGCTCTCGCTGTGAGTCAGGGCAGGCCACGTGAGGCCCAGCGCCGGCCCCGACGCCTGCCCGCCCGCACGCCCTGCCCCGGGATCCCGGCCCACCGCACAGCCCTGCAGGTAAGTGCCGGGGAGGGGTTCGGGAGCTGCTTGTGACTGAGACGGAGGGTGTTTCAGGGTTGTGTCCTGGCTCTTGGTACATGGCTGGGTTGTTGATTACCCCCTGAGGTATCACAACACTGTATGAGGGGTCGTGGTGCCATGGGGGCAAGGCAGAGGACTTCCCTGTAACCTCTATCTCTTCCTGACTGGACTGCCACATCTTTTTAATTTTAGTTTTTTTCTATAAAATTTTCATGGCAATCCCCCCATTTTATGTCTAGAGGAAGATTTTTTTGCCTTAACTTTACTCAGACTAGAAACATGAGCTCCTCTGGCTTCTGATGACCTCATTTTCTTCCTTTCAGAGCTTTCCAACAACCGCAGAAAGGAGCACTGGGTGCATAAGGAGAAATACAAACCAGGTAATTTCAAATGGTGTATGTAAATGTGTACGGGAGCGCTGCCATTATTTCCCAGTGCGGGTGGAAAACAGACAGCAAACCACCCCAGGTTTGTGGGTGTAGGGCTGGCAGCAGCGTGGCCACCGTGTCCGGGCTTGCTGTGAGAGTCGGGAGAGGAAGGAAGCGCCAGTGCTGCGGCAAGGGGTAGACAGGCTGTGCCCGCTCCCTGCTCACCCCCATGGGGATGTTCACACCGAGCCTGGGGAGCTGCCCTCCCTGTAGTGATACGCACTCACTGGTCTCTCCACCTGCCTGTGTTCAAGGGTGCAGTAAAGAGTGAAAACTCTTTGAGTTTTGCTACTTCTCTGTCACATTTCAAATATATTTGACAACAGGAAGGCAAGCAGACAAACAGCAGAATTATCTCACTGGTGGCATTGCCTGAGGAGACTAGAGTAGGAACGGTTTCAAACTGAGCTGGTGTGGATCAGTTTTTGTTGTCTTGCTGGAAGAAACTACCGGCTTTCACCATGGCCACAGCCCTCCAGGACGTCTTCCTGTGGAACCAAATGCGAGGACCAACCTAAGACTTGCAGATGTGCTTTATGAAGTTTGTTAGGTTTGGTTTGAGAGAAGGGCAGGGAGGGACTTAACATTTATGTTTAAAATAAACTTTAGCAAGATTTGGTGTCAGCATATAACTTAAAATGAAGGTAAAAGTAGTTTCAAAGGGAAAAGGTTTAGGATTGTCTGGGTTTTGTCTTGAAGTCAAACCAACCTTATTTTACTTTATTTACAGTTTTTGCTATCCCATTGAACAATTTCACTCAGATATATTTCAGCAGCTAAGCAAAAAGTTGTAGTGTATGGCAGTTATTAGCCTCACTTTCTAAACAGCTAGGAGAAGTCTGACTCTGCACACAAATTTTATTCTAACATGTTAAAAAGACCTCACTGCAATTAAGTTCTGATCTACTGTGGGGAAAGCGAGATGAGGTCTGTTGTTCATGTCATTTCCCAATGAGCTCATGGCCAGGCTGAAATGCCAGTATAGCATCATCCTTCTCTCGTGAGGTATAATCAACTAAATCACTTTAAAAATATACAATAATTAAATGCATATACTTATCCTTTGTTTAGATCTGATTTTCTTTCCAGAAGAGCCACAGGGGAGTTAATTGTCCATAGTCTAACAGAAATTAGGTACTGAACTTCCTTAAGTTACGTAAAGCTTGGTGACTGACTGGGCTTAGCTGTGCTGGAGGCACAGAAAGGGAGATGGCATCAGACGCTGGCAGCTCCTGGATCCTCTTGTGGCATCCAGGTCTTGTCAGAGTGGGATGCATAAGTGCATTAAGCAAGTATGCTTCTGTTGTTGTTATAGCTGAGCAGTCTGGTCATTTGGGCCAGCAAACGAACAGTTTTAAAGTAAATCAGTGTGGTAGCAAATGAGATTGACAGCACCTCCTCTGCCTTCAGTGTTGTATCTGCTCCTTCTTTGTGCATGGTGGGACAGATTGGCTAGTGCCTACCTGCTTGCTTTGTCTTTGGGATGACACAAAGCTGGCATAAGGCAGCTGCTGCGACAGGTTTGTGTCACAGGAAGAGCAACATGCCTTGAATGTGCCAATGAAAGTGGCCTTCACTAGGTATTAGGAGCCCCAAAGACAAACCTCCTGAATTTCATTCAACAGTAAAATCTGTGGATATTTATAAATATTTTTATGAAATTGAATTTATCAGTCAGAAAATAAATGTTTATATTTAAAGCGATTTTGTTCCTTTAGTCCTGGTATTTCAACTGTGCAGGCCACAAAGAGGTCTAAAGGATTTACCTTACAAAAGCAAACACTGTTTGCAAGGTTTAAGCCGAGTAAATAGGAAGGCAAGAAAGATACTGAAAAAGGCTGAAAACCATAGGTGGAGATAGATAACTGCACCGAAATTACATTCTTTATTGTGCAGCCGAGAACGAGTTATCCAGGGTGTGGTATGCTGGGTTCCTGTATTTCAACATCAGCTGTTGCTTACCCGGGCAGAGAGGACAGATGCATTTCCTGCATTCCCTATTGGGTGCTCACAGTCTCACGTTGCCAGCAACTGTCACACAGCACTGCTGCCACAGCTACAGCAGCAAAGGCTGTAAGTCAGGCAAGGTTTGTGGGAGAGGTAAAAACTTTTGTTAGACTAATTGACAGAGTTCAAACCTTGTTTGTCCAAAAGCTTGCTGGTTTCCAGGTATATCAGGTGGTTAAATAAAAGGTATCATCTGCTGTCGTAGATGCCTTGTATAGACTCATCATCGGGAACAATTTCAAAGTGTTCTTAAAATATTACTTTTTTTTTTTTTCTCACGATACACCTAGGAGGTAGGTAAGCAGTTTTCTGGGCTTAGCCTTTAAAAGTGATTAAAGAGGTTATGCAATTTTCCCAGAGCCAAACAGCAAGCCAGTGGCTAAAAAGAGTTTCAAACTAAGGACCTCATCACTTGAAGAACACTTGCAGCCTAGGAAAGGAGAAAGGCCCCAGAATCACCAACATATTGAACATGTGGGACCTCAACCCTGGTTCCAAAGGAGGGATGCATTTTGTAGCTACTTTGGAGTCTGTTTGTGTTTAATGTCCTCTATCTGAGAACTGACACGCTAAAAAGTTGTTCTGTTTCCAGAATGAAGTTGGTTTTGCTTGTGTGTTACACTATCCTTCTGAAGATATTAACTGGACCTGTTTTGGATTTTTTATTAGAATATTTTTCTGACATGATGGTCTCTAAGGAACTGAAACTGCCTGTAGCAAAAGAAACAGTTTTCCATCTGGAAAATTTAAAGGAAATACTTATTTTTCAAACTGCTTGATTGAAAGTGTTTTGTTGAATGGACCCAAAAGTCATGTTGTAAGAAAACCTGTGGGTGTACAAACTGTTTTCCTATTGTGCCCTGCATAGTGGAAACTGTACTTCAGGCTCCCCAAAAATCTTTTTTTGCATCTCTCAATACAATAGAAATGGTGCATGAGGGGAGATGCAATCAGTGCAGGATGCCTAGACCACAGTAGGCGGAGGCAACTGTTCAGAACCACAGCCAATGCAAAAAATGCATCATCAGAATAAAACAGCCTCAAAACAAAAGGAAACACTGGATTTTGGGGATGTCAGAATGTTTTGTTTCCGTGGCAAATACTAGTAAGAAATCTGGGATCGACACTCAAAAATTTTTAATTCATAAAGTTAGTGGAAATTTCCTTTTCATAACAACTTGGGAAGAACAGATGCTGAAGTGTCAAAGTCTTCTGCGAGACAAGGATTCAAAATCTTGCGGGACTCTCCTATGAACTACTTCTACTATTCTCCTGGATGGGTACATTTTAAGTATAAGGATGTTAAAGGTACAGAACAATAATTCTGTTTGTGAATGGAACAGGGCCTATTAAGTTACTCACAGGTATGGTAAATAGTTAATTAGACACCTTGGTAGTTGTAAAAAAACAACAATGTGAATGATCAAGTCAGACTTCTTTTTGTTTTACTCATGATGATCAGGCTTTTGTTCTTTCTTAATAACCAAAGGCCGGCCCAGCAAGACTCAGAGGAGTCGTCAATGGGCCCCAGGAGGGTAAATGAATCATGATGTGAAAATGCCATTGCAACAGAGAAGTGATTTCAAAACTAAAGTGCCTAGATATAGATGCCATGTTTGCAGAAAATCAGGTGTGAGACAGAAAAATAGACAAGGTCAGACTGATCTGTTTCTAAATATGCTTTTTCTCTCCTTTCGAACAGGCACAGCAATGGAGAACTTGAATGTCCTATTTCCAGATCTTACTGAAGAACAGCAAGGTAAGGGTAGCACACAAAGATCAAACCTTCAGCTCATTCACAATACAAAATAGCGTTTGCTAGAGTGGTCGTGAATCAGTGAAACTTGTTTCCTCTGAAAACACACTCCATCCATCTCCTTGCTTGTAAAAGAGAGACCAGCAGTCAGTTCCCAGCTCTTCCACAGGCTTCTCATCAGACCTTGGGCATATGCTTGTGGGAATTTAGATGCATGAAGGAGATTTTGCTGTGCATTAAATGTCTAATGAGCTATCTCAATAGCTTGGTATCCAGCCCTTTCTGTCTTTGTGCCTGTCTGTAAAATAGCATGGTGAGAATAAGCACCCATTGAAGTAGCTAGGAATACTTACCCTGCTTCTTTAACTGAGACAGTAGCATCACAGCAACGCTGGTAATTTGTATGGACAATTGACGTTTTTCTACTGATTTCTGGCAGACTGAGTTGCTTTATACAATACAGCACTACTCCCTTTCCTATATGCTAACATGCTGCAGAGTCTGACGTCTGTCACCATGCCTTCACCGAGCACCGCAGGAACAGTACCATGCAACCCAACACTACTGCTTGCACAGTAATTTGCTGATTTTTCTTCCCAGACATTTTCCAGAGGGTTTTTACTGCTGATGCCAGTTACTTGGAGAATCATGAGAAAATGAACCAGTCCTTCTGGGAATCACTTGTAAAATGTTTAGTCACCACTGACCCACCTATCCTGAATACTGAAGAAAAGAACAATGTAAGTTACTAAAGAAACATGCACTTTGTAAGACATTGTTATACAAATACTTTCATACTTCTCTGATATACTTTGAGGAGAGAAAACATACAGTCCAATTATCTCATATGCTAAAACATATCTAAAACATGCTAAATGCTGTAAAAGGGCACTTAAATAAATGAGACACAGGCCACTGCTTTTTACTTCACTGTTGTCCATGTGAAAAAATAACTGGCTTTGTATAAATTCCTCAGGATCACTTCAGCTCACTATTTTCTAGGCAGAACCATTGCTAGTGACATTTTGCTGTAAGATACTGCAGAGATTGCATGTCCATTTTCAGACCCTATAACTATATTTGTCCAGCTCTTTAAATAGTTAACTATTACACACCGTGTTTCTTTCCCAGTTGATGGCTCTGCTCTGAGTTGCTGAATGGAGTTTACATTCTCTTCCCATCTTTGGTATTACTCTTTGTCCCTAATTTCCCCCTTGTATAGTAGGGGCAGGGGATTACAGTTCCCACAGATGGGGTGAGATGCATTCATTTGTATAGCAGGGTATGTTTTTACACGCTACATTTTATTGGAAAGACTATTTGCTATTTACTTACCTTTCTTTCAGCTCCTCAACAGCTGCAATGTCCTGCCTGGAGGCTGTGCAGCCTGCCTGAAAGCCATAGAGAAGAAAGGAGTCAGGGCAATGGCTGTTCTTTACCTCTTGCTGAAGACAACAGACCCATCTGGATACAGGCAGCTGCCCAGCTCCAAGGGAAAGGGTGAGTCCTACCTGGCTGCTCATCAGCTATTTTTTAAAAATTACTGCAGTGCCAGTGGGACTCAACACCAGTTTGAAAACTCTTGATATATGCTTGGAAGTGATTATTAGTGAACAACTAAAATGTCTGGAAATACTGCTTAGAAAAATCAGTTGGGTATGGTGATAATGGGAGCCAAAGATAGTATTTTACTTTAGTTTGACTTGGCTTCTTCTGGGGAAAAAAACTTGTGTGTTCAGGGAGAGAGGATGTCCTGGGATGATGATGCCAAAGAAATTTCTCTGACTTAAAGTGGTGCCCCAGTTTTTCCTGTCTAGCTGGATTCATGACACCCAGGACACTTTTTTGCATGGACTGTTATCCAGCCAGCCTGGATCTCTCTGAGCTTTTATAGTGGTAAGAAATCCAAGCTGAGCCACTGAAAATATTTTTGCAAATGACCCTAGCAGCACACATAGTAGTAACTAAAAGGAGTGGATAGAGGATGCCACTCAGGGTGCTGAACCTGGCAACGAGATACAAATAGACGCCACTGCACTTCTCATTTGTCCGGTTGTGCAATAAGAAACTAAGGGCAGTTCCACAGGGTCCATAGAGTCATTGTCTTTAATAGATCACAGAGCTGCACTCACTTAAGATGACCCTGAATTTAACTGGAGACCCTCAAGGAGATCCTGTTCCTATTTCTGCCTTGATCAAACATGTTCATGAAGGGAAGAGACCTCTCAGCCTGGAGAGCAGCCCAGCTTTGGTCATCTGTCAGAGTAGGAAAGTTTGTCACAGCAGGTACCCCCTTCCTGCTCTTGTACAGTAAGCAGCATTGAGCAGCCAGCGGGGAATCAGGTCTAGCTGCATAGGTCCAAATATTACAACTAATAATGAGGAGGTGCACAGACCCGCCGGCCCTCAGCACAGAGCTGAATTTGAAGCTGTTAAGAATCACCTGCAACTCCAGCCACACAAGCCAGGAGCACTTCACTGCCTGGCCCAGGAGTCAGCATCCCGCAGGTTTCTCCTCCCTGGTGATTTGGCCTAGCTGGATTTGAGGGCCTTGCTTTTATGCCACAAGAGGGTGCTGGCACTGCAGCATAAACACAGGGAACCCAGCAGAAATCACAGGGGTGAAGGGAGAAGTAACCCATGGAAGGATGAGCAACTATTCTCCAGCTAAAGCATCTTTCAGCTGCAGCTGGTATTGCTTCAGGGAGTGGGAATTTTCACAGGGGTAGCATTAGGGTAAATTAAAGGCCAGAATATGAAACTTTAGGCATCTACCAAAACCATTTAAGAAAGTCTAAACAGTAGTGTATATGATGCTTTAATTTGTAATGCTTTGTATTACTCCTTGTGTGCAAAACCCAGCTGAAATAAGACTAAGGGTCTGATTTCCTGTCAGACAACCTTTAATAAAGCATTGTGAAATCTGTCGTTGTAAAAGAGACAAAATGTAAATAGTTGTTTCTAATATTTTTTCTTTATATATAAAACAGATGAAAAATTGAAACTCCTGAAGAGATTGGAAAGGAATCTTATGCTTTCACAAGGGGAAAAAAGGGCTGAAAACTCACCCCATGAGTCCGTGGATGAAGATACACAAGGTAAAGAGGATTTATTTTACTTTTCTCTGATACATAATTTAGTCTGATTGTGTGTTCATAAGAGATTCGCATAGGAGACTTGCAGCAATTCAGTAGCAATTCTGCAGAACTCTGAAAAAAGTAAGAAATTGTGCAAAAGAGAGAACACAGAAAATAATCAGTACTTCCAGATTCATTATCAGCAAAATAGTGGCTGCCTCCCACTCTTGTGGAAGTTGGAGGTTTCAGAAACATAGAAATGTGCTGCAAGATTTATTCCCAAATAAAAGATCATAACTTCTATGATCTTGAGTACATTTATGGTCTAACTGAAGCCTGCGCTATAGCAGGAGGCAAAGAATAGTCGATGTACAGTAGTAGCTGACAATGCTATAGTACTTCTCTAACATTTCTTTTCTTATTAGCAAACATCAACAGTGTATCAAAAGTCACTTTGGCTGCCACTAGACCATTTCATTCGTGGAAAATGAGAGAGACTGAGAAGTGACAGGCAACACGGAAGTGATAACGCCGATACTGGCTTATTCTGTTACAGAAAGCCACTAGCCAATTGACATTAAATGAATTGCATTTAGAAATAAACTTTTCAAACTAATTAGCAGTGCTGATGATGTATGTGTTTCAAATAAGAACTTTCTCACTATGCCCCTTTATACAAATTATTCCAACTTCAGATTTTGCTGTTTTTCTGCTATTCAGCCAGCTTTGAAGAGAGCTGTGAGGCAAAAGCAGCTAATAATGATCCTTGCATTTCAAAGCCTTGATTTTTACCTACATATCCCATGGCCATTATTATATTATGAGCAAACAACTACAGTGCTGTTGTTTCTGATACTGCTGGCACATTTTTCTTTAACCTAATGAAGAAACACTTTTTCTATCCAGAAAGTGATGGGGAAGATTTAGGAAGACAGAAGACTGCAGGCCAGTTACTTGGAGGTAGGACAAAGTGACAACAGTATTAGTTTTTACTAGAGACAACCAACATAAACAAAAAAAAAGGATAATTTCTGGCATTCTTTGGTTTGACTTTTGAGCAAAGGTGTATTAACATGTAGAGACATAGGACAATGACCAGTCAGAATTTGGCTGTAGGAAAGGCTTTTCCTACAAGATGAAGCTCAAGTAATACTAACACTCAGCCATGCCCTGTGCTTAGAGTTGAACCAGGAGAACAGCAAAATCTACTGTTGTGGGAGAAGTCCTGCTGCCTGGGTCTGCACAGTTGCCATTGAAATGCAGCAAAAGAGTTTTGAAAATATCTATTACAGCCACTACTTATAGGGTCTGCAGTCAGCCCTCAATGCTGACTGGAGATCATCAGTGAGGACCACACTTTGGATCTCATTCCCTGATGCAGATGAAGAAAATATGCTGTGTCAACACACATAAATAGTTATCAGCTTATGGTATAGAACCATGGATGTAAAAAAGTTAAGGCTTTAATCATTTAATTAATGGCTTAAATTGATCTCAGCCCAGATAGAAGAGCAGCTTAGTTAAATGGATATTAGGAGATCTAATTTGTCTCACAGGACTCTGATTCTACCTGACTCCAGATATTGTGAGAGATGGAATATGGGGAGTCAGTAATCCATTCACCTTTCCCACTTTCAAGCTGCATAACCCACAACAGAGCTGCCCTCTCTAATGAGTTAGAGTTAGTATCTACCTCGTCACTTTTACACAACCGCACTAATTTCAATAGCATTGCATGAATCAGGGCTGGCAGCAAGATATGCATACTCATTATGGATATTAATCTACATAATCTTTGCATAATATTTTAGGCATACCAGCAGAGGTTGTTCCCTACAGAGATACAGGTAAGCGTTCCCAGATAACCTTGTCCTGCTGGAAGGAAGACTGTAACTGCAGGGTTTTTTTTCTGACATGCTTATATATTAAAAAATAACCCCCTCGCTGTAAATCCATTGGTTTCCAGTTAGCCTGGTGTTGGACCTGGGCATGGTGCAGACGTTTTGTTGCAAGCTTGTCATAGCGGCTGGCTGATAGCAGGTGATTTGTACAAGGTGTCCTAGCAGATTAACCCATTTTTTTGTAGGCCTGCCAGGTTGTCACAAGATAGCTCACAGCAGTTGT
This sequence comes from Fregata magnificens, assembly GCA_013389945.1. Taxonomy (NCBI): domain Eukaryota; kingdom Metazoa; phylum Chordata; class Aves; order Suliformes; family Fregatidae; genus Fregata; species Fregata magnificens. Next base: position 40,127 of record WAAD01000522.1, on the reverse strand, counting down.
CATCCTTTTTAGGGGAAAACCCAGCAATTCTATTCTATCGGTCTTTCCCAAGAAAGCTAGGCAGTTTTCAGCATTCCCTGCAGGCCTCTATCTCCTGCTGAACAGGGATGCAAGATTGGGAGGGAGCTGGAACCTGGTTTCTGCAAAACAGTGATACTCAGCTCTGAATGGCTTCCTCACTTAGCTCAGAGCACAGAGCATTCCCCAATAGAAGATGCTAGGTGAAAGTCAAATGACAAGCAACAGAGAAACAGTACCAACTGAGAGGCTTGAACAGAGAGCCAGTCTAAAGGCAAATTTCCTTTTATCAGGCACAGCTGAGCAGCAGCAGAACAGATGTAAAAAGCCCATAGCAGGAAATTTTCAATGGCTTAATTGCATTACTGACCTCATCCCTCCCACTCCCAGGCCAATGCCACATTCATTAGTTCTGAGAGGCAGAGAGGACAGCCCAACAGACTGGCCTTTTTGAGAGGACACCTGCCCAACCACTTTTCTTCTGTTGCTGTGACTTGGACTGTTTCAGCTGAGGACAGAATTAGGAAGAAGATGTAAGTTGCAGCATAATCCCTAGGGGAGGTTTTTGAGTTACCTATCCCCAGGGAGCTACATAAAATATGAGGGTAGAGGAATATATTGTAATACAATATTGTCCCCACATTGCCAGGTGCAGAAAGAGCATTCCAGTACTTTTCCAGGTGGCATTTGGCCTCTCCACCTCTCACCATGGCCTTTGTTGCTTCAGTTCTAGACTAATTCAATACATGGAAAATATTTAGCTAGTGCAGGACACCATGCCTACTGCACTGGACAGGTTCAGGTGATAGACACATGCAGCACTTGTGATCCCAGCTCTGCTTGGTTCTAGCTTCAGTTCTAGTAACTGAATATTAACACGGAGGCCATCAATCTTCTACTGGCCAGCTATTTCAAAGAACCTGGGATCACTGTGAATAGTCAGTTTTATTGTTATCTGTTCTTGGGCCCTTTTCCTTCATTTCCTGGCACTTTCAAGTACTGTTTTTTCTCTACAGAGTCACCAAATAGGTAAATACTTGCTGTGCTTGCTAGTGCTGATAATTATGGGAAACAATATATTTGTATTTTTACCATCAGAAATAATAAAACTATGTTGCTTTTCAGAGATTACCAGAAGAGAAGAATCAATTGCAGATGGTAAATACAAACAAGCAAACAGAAGTTTTTCTTGTGGATGCTGTCTTTCAGGACTGAGTTTTGCTTAGTGATGATAGCTGTACCAGCTCCTTGATACCTAGATGTTTCCTAATCAAAAAGTAGAAGTTTAAGAATAGTTATTAAAATGCACTGCAATGCTTTAATAGAAGAAATACTGTGCAAGTCATTCCATGATACAAAGTTACAGTGGGACTATTGCATTTAGGAGGCAGAGTAATACAGAACAGACACTTGCCAAGTATGAATTGATGTTCTGATAAATTCTGCATCTATAGATCATTCATACAACTGCATGGAGGAGCATTTGTGCATCAGAATAGTGCAATGCTATGTTAACATTAATAATCAAATAACTGAGTTTGTCCCCGAACCAGAGCTTGATCAATCTAGAATGCTCAAAGAATCAAAAATTCAAAAATATAACTCCAGTATCAGGTGACCCAGAACAGAATTTCTTGGCAAAGTTTAGTTGCTTCGTGGTTCAAAGGCACAATAGCAAAAGTCTGTAGCTCCTTTGGAGTACATTTCCAGTACTCTCCTGTTACATCTTTAGAGAAAATTAAATTCACTGCCAGGCAGTGGTTGCCTGGATGCACAGCCCAATGCAAGGGAAATCTGCATCTAAAACTTGTGATGAATCAACTCCCAAAGGCTTATATGCAGCAAACTGCCTAGGGGTCTTCTCAAGCGATCAACAAACAAAAAAGGAAAAAAACCACCTGCTTTGAACACGTCATTGGAAATCTGGTAAAACATTCAGCTCTTTCTGACAATACAATCAGAGAAAGAACAGAATTTGGCAACTCTGCTCACAACTAGCATAGAGCAAAATGCTCTCTATTTAAACCTCTAAAAATATCTAGCTTGTTCTTACATTGTTCTTTCTATGTATCAGTACAGCTAGCTATAGGAGACTAATTGTCAGCTACAGTTCTTAATTTGGGAGGTGCAGCAATACTTCAACATCAGGCTTAAGTAGATTGAGGGTACTCATACACTTATTAATGAAGACGGTTATATTATTGTAACTGTGATTGTGCAAAGCACCCAAGAATCAAACTGCAGCTCCCTTGTACTACTGCTTTACTCCCCCACTGTAATTCTGAGACTATCAATTGTCCCAGACTAGATAGAAAAGACCCAGAGTGCTTTAAAACAATTCTGTATTGTTAGTGCAACCATCTGATTATGCTTTTTAAAAAAAAAAAAAAAGAAAAAAAAAAGAAAAAAAAAAACCCCAGCAAACCTGCTCTCTTTGGGGTGATTTTAAAATTGCTAATTTGATCTTTCTGAAAGGCTCACAGATCTTTCCTTTGAACAAAGAGTTTTACAAATATTCTGCTCTGAGAATTGATTTCAGATACAAAAAGGGAAATAAACTTAAAACTCCTTAATTTCAGAGTTTCACGGCAATAAAAGACATTTATTTTTTGTAGCATATGAGAACAAGAACACTCACCTCCATCAGTGGACAGTACGGTGGATGGGCATACGGAAGGATGGTAATTTTTTAGATTTTTTTTTTAAATTCAACTGATGTCAACCCTGTTGAACCTTAGTCCACAAATAAGATCGCTGGTTCAAAAAAACCCTTTTTTTCCCCCAACATGAGTACTTTATTGAAGTGCATCAAAGCTTCTTTTGCAGCTGAGTCTAGTGTATGAGACGTCTTGTGGAAATTGACTATCCACTGAGTGATACACTGTACTTTAAGGTGTAGTCGTAAGGGCCATGCTTGCAGTTGTGACCTAATTTTCCTTCTCTATTTCAGATGAATTCTTTCATTTTGTCATTCTTTGCTTTGCAATTGGAGCTTTACTAATTTGCTACTACTACTACAAAGGTAAGGCAAGACTTCAAAAGGACAAATTGTTGCACATTAGAAAAATTAACAAAGCCAAACATTTATTTTGTTGTCTTAGATTGGACTATTTCTCTTGGAATTGGTTTAATCACCTTTGCTTCCCTGGAAACCACTGGGATATACTTTGGTCTAGGTAAGTGTATCTACAGCAGCTAGCTCTGTACCAACACTAAGGATAGAAGGTCACACAGTCATTAAACTACGTAAGTCTATAAAAGTGCTAGTGCTGAAATTATATAAATCATCACGTAACTATCCCATAACATCTCATTCACAAATACACAGTGTGGCTGGAGACAAACACGCCTTAGTGACACTGAAGGGAGAGGTTGACTCATTTTTCATTCTCAATGATCACAAGACCCTGAGTCACCTCTTTCTGCAGCAATGGCTGAATGCTAAGTTGCCATGACAATGTATAATTTTAGCAACAAGGCAGTCTTCCCAGAGACACTCTATAAGGTGCTGTGCACTCAGGCTGCCATTCATTCCCCTGGGACTGAGGCACCTGAACACCATGAAGCAGAGCTCTCAGCAGAACCTGGATGGTGGCAGCTACTGAAAATGATACTAAAAAAAGGGGCATTCTTGGGAATCCCTAGGGATGTCATAGGAAAGGTGCAACTAGCAGCAAGTTACAGCTTCCCAGCTGAGAACAGAAGTCTCCTTTGTAATCGTGTGCTAATATTTTTGGTAGGTTGTGGATGGTTCTCCCAGGAATCAGCCTTGTTGCTACTTTGTTATTAATGGTATTGCAAAAGTGCTTGTTTAAACAGTAATCTTGGGTTCATTAATATTGCAAGTGTCAGTGTCTGGTTTTTGCCATTTTTCTGTGTATGATGTTTTATGTTGCTATCTGGCTTATCTTGAAAAAAAGATGTTTGTTTTCATAACTAGTGCATCGAATTCGGAGCATACTTGACAGTTTTGTTCCTCTGATTGACAAATTCAGGCCAACAGGTAATAGTGATCTTCTTACTGACTGCATGCATATTCCCTAGACCTTCCTGGGTACTTCATTTTGGTCAAGGTTTAAGACTAACCTCTCTAATTACAATTTCCAATCTTCTTTTCTTAATTAAAAAAAAAAAAAGCAACATTTTACTACAGTTCATTACAGCTGCTTGGGTTTGAAAATGAATTATTCCTGACTCTTTCCATGTGGCAGAGCATTTTCACATTTTTAATACTCTGCCCTGTATGGGGTATTAACTATTTCCTGGCAATGTCTGAATAAGAATTCTATAGCTCAATTAAACATTCAGGGAGTGGGGGTAGGTTTCTCTTGTCAGGTCTTCAAACAGACTCCAGGCTCATGTTTATCTGTGTTCATGAACACAAAATATGAAGAATGCTGAAAAGCTGCATAGATACATGACAATTTGAGCACAATAGTCCTGATAGTCTTTTTCTTCATCATGCAGGTATGAGGAAAGCTGCCTAGGAGGAGTATTTCAGGAGAGTTCCACAAAACCCTGCTGTTCGAATTTCTAGTATTAAAAGAACTGCTTTGTGAGGCAAACATAAAAACCTAATGGCTAATGTGAAATATTGAAATGTTAAACCATAGAAAGACATCATTCCCTCCCGTCAAAAATAAAGCTGAAACTGCATTATGGGGTCCCATTCTTTCTTCTGAAGTGATTCATCGCTCAGCAGAGCTCATAAGACAATCTAGATGTAGGTTTATATTTAATTCCATTAAATATACACACATTCTCCTTCCCTCCCCCATGCAACCATGTTAGTCTGCCTATGGTGTATCAAAATCAACAAAATGACCAATATTATCCTTGGCTGGTTCTGGATTAGGCTCTGGATGTTTCAGTAGGAATCTTGGCAACCACAAAGCCACCTCCTCTTCATCCCTTGTGATGCTGCAAACCAGGCAAACACCGGCTGCTTGCTTACACAGTTGAGCCCCAACAGTGCAATAGCACTGAAGCAGATTAATTTATTGTGGCAGAACTCAATATAGTGGGCGTATAATGATTTCACCCAGTGAAAGCTGGGTGAGATTTTGCATGCAGTGACATAATGGTGCACTAATGAGATTATTAACAGCAGCAAATTTCATCTTTCCTTCTAGGGGAAAAATAAAGTGCTTCATTTGACTCATTCCCCAACATTTTTCTTTCTTTGAGTAAAATAAAGTGCAACTTTGACATTCCTTTCATTTTATAGGAACATGTTACACATCATATATGTAGGGCTAATGCAATCATAGGCAGACTGCAAAAGAAGGGGGTACCTTTTAATTTTTAGTAAAAGCATAAGCTCTTCATACCCACAGAAGGATGAAGGCAACAAGTCAGACAGAAAGAGCCATAAAACATGAAATTATAAGGAAACTTAGATCTAAAAGCCATTAGCCCAAACAGGCCAGAATTTTAGAGAGGCAATTACAAGCCTTGCTTAGAAAACTAAAACACTTTTTAGTTGTACTTAATTTTAAATTTTAAGCACCAGTGTTGATCGTTCTTGTGTGTTGCAGTTCCATTTGCACAGCCAGAAATATCAGCAATTGTATGCAGGCCTGTACCAACACAGCACTGCAGTTACCTAACGTGTCAGGGGTTAAATTAAGCAATAAGGATGAATACAAGTTATTTTGTAATATTTATATTCTCATTTACATGTACTATTTACATGTCTTTCTACAAATAGTCTGTCATACCAGAATCCTGGATATTTTTTGTTGTTAGTCTGCAAATAAAGTCTTGCTCAGACCAGTGTAGCGTTCTTAATGTCAAATGGCTTTTGGGTGAACTGAAAACTATGCATAGTCACCCTGCTCTGATGAAAATTGCTTTTTTAGTTTCCTCTGCTGTATAACATCTTTCTGAAAGGTAATTTGTAGAATAGTCAGGATGTGAAACATATTCCAGTACTAAATATTTTTTCAAATTTGGTACTCTGCAGTCAACAAAATGAATTTTTAATATTTTTTTTTAAACAAAAGCTGCTTAAGGGTAAAATAAGCAAAACATTTTAAAATAGCAAAGCATTTAAAAATCACCCAGTGGAACCTATCACGTGAGATGAACAGCTGACCCAGCTTAGAGCAGCTCATATGAGAAAAGTCAATTCTATAGAAAAAAGCAACTTACATGTTCAGCCGCATCCTCTCGGGTATCTGGGAATTTCCTGCTGTTCTTTCAGATCCTTCTTCTTGAGTCCATCTCAGCATTTTAAACATTCCTGCCTCTTGCCCAACGGCAATGCTCTCATTCTGGTTTCACGTATCACCCTTGCTGCAGCACCGGCCAAACACTCAAAAATATGATACAAGTTCCTGTGAAGAGTTTCAACCTCCTTAAATGACCTTGTGCTCACCGAGCTACCATTCTCCAAGTCCAGCAAGTCCCTCCTGAGCCCATGGCTCATCACTGATTCCCGCAGCTCTGCTGGGCCTCCACCTCCCCCTGTTGGTTGCCCAGGTCCATCTCCTTCCTCTCTGACATCATGCAGCACATGGGGTGCTTCCCTCTTGTCTTTGGTATTAAATGTCTAAGGGGGCAATGCAGAGAGGAGGAACTGAAGCAAAGGCACTAGCCACCCTCCTCCTGCAACACATGTTCCTGCTTTTCACTATCCAAGGCCTAACATTCCTGTCCAGAAGAGGGGCTAGTGAACTCTTCTGGCAGCAAGGGAAGAACTCTGTTTTCGCCAAACTCCCTTCAAGACAGGATTTTAATCTTCAGCAGTAAGTTGGCCCAAACATTGAACAACAGTTACTTGATTCGCTCTAGCCTACAATGCCCGACATCTGTTTCCCTGCTGAAGCACAGCCCACTCAGATCTTCAGTGAACACCCAACCACTTCCATGCTAGAGCTCACAGTACGGAAGGTTAGTTCCAAAGCAGAAAATGCTCCATGCTATACAGCAGGCAAAGCACTGCTGCCCACAAACTGTTAAATAACCTGAAGGTTTTTCAATGACTAAAAACATTCAGCTGTTACTCCACTGCACAAAATTCCACAGAGAAAAAGAAGAGATTAAAACCCGGAAGGTTTTTTAAGCTGGTATTTTTATTAGAACTCTCTACATAAAGCACCTTTGCCTGCCTTAAACTTACAGTACTTCTCTGAACACCGTTTTTCTGTAACACAGCACAAGATGCTTCAAACTACTCCGCATTTCTTGATTTGGACACTGCCACCTTAACAGCTTGCACAATGGCATCTTTATCAATGCCAAACATCTTCAGGAGCTCAGCTGACTTCCCGCTGCGTGGTACGTGAGATACAGCCAAGCGACTGACTGTGATACCAGGCTCACCCACTACTGCAGCGCACACTGCTTCTCCAATGCCACCTATGAAAAAAAAAAAGAGTCAAACATGACATACATCTGTATGCTTCAACAGGCAACGTATAGATTGCATGTATATCTGATTCAAAGGTCCATGCAAGTTAAATCCTCAATTCACATGCTTATGAGAAACATCAATCACAATATACGTCTGAGTTACCCATTTGTGAAATGAAAACGATTCCCTGTTTCAAAGGTATTCTGAGGACAACCAGCCTGACGTTTCTGAAGTCCTTACAAATTGGCAGTAAGAAACATATGCCTCTAACGGGCACAGAACCATCAGGAAGCCCTCACCACTTCAGCATCAGCCACTGAGGGCCAGGTTTAAAAATATGTTTAGACTGAGGGTATTTACAAGTGTACTTAATGCACTGAAAGTCTTAATTCCCACCAATCTCAACAGCTTTTAAGAGCTTCACCTTTTCACAATGCCTGTACATGCTGCTAGGCACCTCTCCGAGTTATGTAATATATTCACAACCTTTGCTTAGAGCTCAGCTCAGAGTGAATCACTATCAGTCACAGGGACAAAGGATGCAATGGAGAACTGTGTAGTGGCAGGAGAGACGCTGGAAGCAGGAGTACTAGGGAAGAAGAAACCATAGGAATAGTGTCAAGAGTGTGCGCTCTGAGACCTGGTAGGAGACACCTTGGTGCTGCGCTTCAGTTAGGGTGTATCCAGGAACACTGGGCTTTTCATAGCTCCAGGCACGATGTGATTTAACCAGTCAAACTTAGCCTCTGGCCAGAGGCACCTCCACAGATGCAGCTGGTAAGATCAGCCTGATGTGGGCTTGCAATGCATTCAGGCTTGTGATGAGTGTACACTTGACCTTCCTTGATTGCATCACACAGAGAAAGCTGTGCCAGTGTAAATCACATGTTCATCACCTCAGAGTGTGATGATTTTGCCATCTTGCAAATCTGCAGTAAAATATTTGTCCAGAGTTGAAAGATAAGCTAGAAAATTATGAGGCTCAGTGATGCTATCCATAGTCCGGAACAAAGGTATGGTGTAACCAGCACTTACGGTAATACTAGATCACTTCAGATACCTGGCAAGAGTGATGCTTCACCTTAAAATAGAATAATATTCTCATAATATCTACTAATTTCTATTAGTAGATATCTACAATATCTACTAATGCCATAGTTCACAGCCACCCCTCTGCTAATTTCTCCATCTCCCCGCCAAGAGGAGCAAGCCTGACATGCAATTCACAACAGCTGCTCTCTGTTTGCATATGGTCTCATCTTCATGGGACATGTTTGCACAGGTAAGCCCCTGAAAACCTGTGCAAACAAGGCATGTCAGAGAGCAAGCGGCAGCGGATTATGGAATTAACTCCAGTTGGCGGTNGGGAAGAGTGGCTGGAAGGCTGCCCAGCAGAAAAGGACCTGGCAGTGTTGGTCAACACCCAGCTAAATATGAGCTAGCAGTGTGCCCAGGTGGCCAAGGAGGCCAACGGCATCCTGGCTTGTATCAGAAATAGTGTGGCCAGCAGGACTAGGGAACTGATCGTGCCGCTGTACTCGGCACTGGTGAGGCCGCACCTCGCATACTGTGTTCAGTTTTGGGCCCCTCACTACAAGAAAGACATTGAGGTGCTGGAGCGTGTCCAAAGAAAGGGCAACAAAGCTGGTGAAGGGTCTACAGAACAAGTCTTATGAGGAGCAGCTGAGGGAACCAGGGTTGTTTAGCCTGGAGAAAAAAAGGCTCAGGGGAGACCTTATCGCTCTCTACAACTACCTGAAAGGAGGCTGTAGCAAGGTGGGTGTCAGTCTCTTCTCCCAAGCAGCAAGTGATAGGACAAGAGGAAATGGCCTCAAGTTGTGCCAGGTAAGGTTTAGACTGGAAAATCCTGGCACAGAAGCTGGGGGAGTCTTATAGAGACTACTCTGCTTCTCCCAAGAAGCATTTTATCTTAAGAGTTACTTGGGAATCATCTTAGAAATTCCTTCTTGCATGCATCATGCACTTTTTACCCTAGCTTAAGAACACCACCACATATCAGCAACAGATTCTGAAACGGCCTGTAAGCGGGTGAAATGAAGGAACAAAAAAAGAGTGCAGTGATGATGTAAAGTGCTCTGGCTCTTCACAGGCCCTGATCTGCTCTTTTATAGTAGTAAGGAAAAGAGAGAGAGGAATTTATCCCAGAGTGACTGTGGAAACTGCCAAAACCATCTGATTTCAAGCAACCTGGAATCAAGCTTTTGGACACAGGGAAAACTAAAGAAACCTGCACAGCAATGGTGTCTCTTGCAGTTTAACAAACTGCAGAGCAGCTGCTGTAAAGCCATTCTGAGACCATTCTGTGCGGAATCACTGCACCACAGCAGGAATTTACAATTTCACTGGGCACAAACAAATCAAGACTTCACTCAGACCAAGCATACAGAAGGGCACACAAGGCCAAGTTCATCAGAAAGGCAGCCCTGATTAACCCATTATATCTTAGGAAACTTTCAACCTTCAGTGTCATCTTATAATTGTAACAGCAATGAAGAAGGCTAAAACCTCTCTTCTGCTTTAACTGAATGACAGCATCAGGTCCCATACTTCTCTCTCAGGTCAGGAGAAACTGTGAGCTTCCAACCCCTGGGGAACAACTGTGTGGGCTGTGACCTCCTGGGCCCAGCTCACCTTCATGGTAATGGTCCTCAACAGTGATGATTCTGCCCTTGGTTGCTCTTGCATTTTCAAGTATTGTCTTCTTATCCAGGGGCTTTATAGTGAAGGGATCAATCACACGGATGAAAATTTTTTCTGCAGAAATACAATGAAACGATTTGCAACACGAATTTGGAGAATGCAAGAGAATAGAAGTGGTACAGGCAGCCCCTGTGATCTTTTACAGCCATTATGAAAACTGCCTACACTAACTCCCAGGTATCTGTACCTATGGCTTGTCTACCACAGAACCCAACCAACCCTAATTTTTGTATGTATTCTTTCTTTGTGCACCTTGTGAGATGGTAATATCCATCCATTCCACAGACAAAACTCTTGAGGCAGAAAAGCCTTGGATAAGTGACTCAAGGTCACTAGGAGTGCCCGTCAGCAAAACAGTAATCTAACTGGCCTTCCCAGAGGTAAGAGCAGAATCTAGTCACCAGGAAATCCTTCTTATTCAGACTGTCAATCACTTTTCTTTCCCAGACTTTATTTTACCTTTAACTTTATTGTCAAGCCAAGCACAATTTCTTCCTGCTTCTTCGGTCTGTAGGCATTCTGAATTCTTCATTGCAGGCTGCCCACCTATCAGGTATGCCTGTTTGAGCTGCCCCAGCCCTAATCACAGCGCCCTTAAGGTTGGCATCAAAATCAGAACTTGTCCTGTCATCACGAGGCAGGCCTAGATTGCTTGTTAAAGCTATGTACAAATGGCAATTGTTTATCAAGAATAGCAAATTACATGAGGTTTTGTCTGATCTTGGCTAGCTGAACACTGAGTCAACTCTTATCATACATAAAGAAGCCCTATGTTATGTTGACAGTTTTGTGACCAATGTATTTTAGGTATTAGACACTGCCTAAGGGACTACACTAAGGGGTTATCTCTCCATAGCTGGTTCTTCACACTTCAAGACCAGCAGAGCATCACAAAGCACGGTAAATGCAGAAAAATAACAATAGTTCTGAAAATACAACTTTCAAAATGTCCTAAGCCCGATGTCTCAAGGTCATGACAAAGTATCTGTCCACCTAGATACAGCATACAAAGCTACCCGTAAGCCACAGGCAGCGTTAATTGTAGTATCTCTTACTATTTGTAATCTCTTCCTGGGCATAGGCTACTGACTCACAGATGGATTTTTGATGGTTTTTTTCTCTTCTTATTTCATTCAAGGATTTTTATCTTTGCTGTGAGATGTCAGCGCATTTGATCACTATCATAGAATTACTGCCTCCTACGCTAGTTAGAAGTTGATACATTCCTTCAGAAAAACAAGTTAGCAGTGAACCATATCTACACAAAGGCACTGCATATCAACAGCATTGTGTAAGAGCACACACAGTTGCTGTGGCTCAGCTGACAAGCTGTATTTTGTTAACTCGTCCCAGCCTCATTGCATTCTATTGTGTTGGTACCCTAGCCCGACCAGACAATATGCCAGGGAAGGATCACTCCTGCTTCTTACACACTTCCTCTAAGATTCTGCCTGCAGGGCACTTTCAGACAGATTAGCAGGTCTAAGGAGACTTTGATCTGATCAGTTTGGCAATTTTCATGACTACTAATGCTGCTAAGCTAACTAAAACCTACTCAATTAGGCAAGATCGGCAAATGTATACTATGTTGCACTGTATCAGCTTAACAGGTGACCAGCTGTCTGTAACATTTTAATTAATGTTTACCAAATGTTTACCAAAGGGTGAGCAGTTAGGCTGAGTGGTATTGATTCTTTGCTGTGTCAAATGATAAAAACGGAAAAAAAAAAAACCCAAACCATAATCTGATCACCTTTTCTCAGCTGCTCTGCTGCAGCCAGAGCCTCATGCAGAGTGACTCCTGCTCCTATCACAGTCACTTGGTCATCCTTACTCTTCAGAACCACCTGCAAGAAAATGTTTCCATTTATTTTTAACAATAAATCTTATTGATATTTCTAACATCTTTGGAGATTTTATTAAAAAGATCAAATCTGGCATTGGAATGCTTTAGAGGGAAAGGGGCTTTTACAGGAGGAACTTTGCATATTTTTTCTGATTCTATTTATCTGGGCAATACTTACCTTTGCCTGTCCAATATGGAAGTCCTCATTGTTGTTGTAAATGACAGGATTTTCAGGACGACTAGTTCTTATGAAACAAATGCCCTGTTTCCGAAGTAAACATGTTATAAGTTACAAAACCAGAAAGGTGTTGACATTCTAGTTTGTAAACCCTATGAAAAAAATACAGCAAAACAACTTTTTCTATTTGTCTGGTTTTCACCCTTCTACGTTACCTCTGGTTCTACTGAGTAAACTTTTCTCCCCCACCCCCCAGTTCCCATGAGTCCTTTTTCAATAGCTGGTTGTTTCAGACATTAAAATACAGTTAACCTCTTCTTAGAGCATGCTGATAACTTAAAATGTTCTTTCTCATTCCAAGATCTTTATTTCTCTTTTGTTCTCTTGTGGAAATGGAGAATCCTACTCGAGTTAATTAGAATCTTAGAACTTTGCCACACATGTGCAAATTTTACTCTAGCGACTTTAAAGCAAAAGAAGAAATGCTAAGCTGAAAGCAAGGAAAAATTCTTTCCATCAGTTAATGTTCAGATACCCTTCTAAAAGAAGTAACAAACCATACTTAAATCTAATCTCTCCCTCAACTACCTTATGCTCCCTTGCCCTATCTTTTTTTCATAAATCATTCATCACATTTGTTACATACCAAATTTCCACACTCTTTCACTTAAAAGCTGTACTAGAAAGAATGAAATTTTTCAGATTATTTGCTCCTTTCTCAAGGTAAATTCCTATGCCAGCCAAAAGAAGTACCAATCAAGGAGATGATCTGACCCAATGCTACCAATGACATTTGACCATTACTATGTCAATTTAGCTGAAGGTAAGAGAGATCAGAAACTCTGTCACAGCCACATGGGAAGTCTTAGTCGTCTTCAGCCACAGTCCAATTTAGCCACAATCCATCATTGGAAACAGAGGAGCAAAAGATGACCAGTGAGACTGTTAACTAGCATAAGCACAGCTCTCAGTGTCTCCAAAACATGTAGACTGTCTTAGACTACTAGAGGACCTGACTCCTGAGCTTTCACGTACTTGATGATCAAAATCCTCAAGATAAATTTATCTTTCCATATCCAGCTCCAATTTTGACCCCAGAGATATCATACTAGGAGTGTCCTTTCTGTAAGTTTGCTAAAGACCAACAAGAGAGGTAGATTTGCCCTTATTTCTGAGCCAGTTTAGACCCAAACTGCAATCGCTGTGTAATCATTTACATCTCCCCAAATCTGGCCCACAGCATTCCAGACTGTTCATTCTGCACTAGCCTGGACAGAATGTCTACAATCTTTCCATGCAAAGAAAACATCCCACTGCCACGCTAGAGCCTTTGAAAGAATTTATATGGATAGAGACATGCAAGAAACATGCCAGAAGCAACAAAAGAAGTAAAAAAAAAAAAAAAATTATTCTCTAGCTCAGAAATACTGTGATGCAAACCTTCGTGTTGGCAGCTATTTCCACTGCTTTTTCAGTGGCCACAGCATCGCTAGGGTAAAACACAGTGGCATTGGGAACAACCCGGAACATGCACAGATCCTCCAGTCCCATCTGAGATGCCCCATCCTCACCTAAAAGAATTAAACCAGGGTTACAAAAGAGTAAGTGCGCCTTTTTGACAATCACTCAATATAGCAGTGAGGTTCAATGTAAACCAGAAAAAAAAAAAAAAAAGATATAAAATCAGGCACACAGAGGACATGCAAGTCTACCTGTTTGAGAAAAGAATCATCTTCTCCTTAAACTTGGAACCATCTAAACAGTAAATAAAGATAGAAAGAGACTAAAAAGAAAGAGAACTGGGGTTAAAAAGAAAAAATAGAAAATAAAGTGTAACAATAAAACAACACAAAAGGAAGACAACCAAAGTAGGAAGGGTACAGATACAGAGGGTCACAAGATACCTGAGCATCTTCAGATTTACATGTACTGAGGCTGCACAAGCAAAATTTATCAATATGTCAACAGTGTTCCTCTAGATTTAAACTGCTGGAAATGTGAAAGGAGAATTGCATGTGTTCCATTAGAAATAGAGAGTGCACTTGGCACAACTACTCTCAAAGTCTGAGGCTCACTTCAAGATTAAATGAAGGGTATGTATTTTTCAGTACTATAAAAAGTCTTTTAAGGAGCAATAGGGCACCTGTGTTGTTAATTTAGCAACTCAAGTGCCTTATGGCATAAACTGCAGATCTATAAAAAAAGAATTGTTAGCCAGAACATGTGCTGGACGCCATGATTTTCCATAGTTAAAGAAACAACCACCACAACACCCCCCGCCCCCATGACCTTATGTAATGGTGCTTTGGGAATGGCATTGTTCCAAACTAACCATGCAAAGAGTTCTGAATCCAGTCACGTCACAGCCTGCAGAGCAGAAGCAGGGCAATAAGCCTTCCCACATGCACCCACTACCTGTTACTCAAGAAGGACGAGTTCACGAGGAAGGAGGAGAGTATTTTCCTAAGAGCAGCGCAAAACTCTGAAGAACTTTAAACATGGTAAAGAAATCAATCATTGAACTCTGGCACTATACATTACTAATAAAGTAAGCACGAACCAGGAAAAGAGAGTGTCTCAGCTTTCAGTCATGACATGGAAAAAAATTCTCAATGTCACAGTTTCTAAACCTGTATGCACTCTGACTGAATGAGTGGGATCTCAGTGGGCATTTTCCTTTCCTAAAATGCACCCACACAATGTATACATAGAAGAAAAGTGAAATTATGAAGAACAAAATTAACAGGTACCTGAATCAGAATCTTACCCAAGGTAAAAGTGCATCTTTACGAAAATCCTGATTTATGTGGTTTTAGAGTAACACAGATCAAAAGAGAGTAATTTTCAATTACATCTGCAAAACCTATATTTATAGCTTCATTAAAAA
>WAAD01000522.1:8437-23475 GCA_013389945.1 Fregata magnificens | reverse complement strand
TCTGATAGAAGTTAACTGCAAATATGACTTCTTCCTATATATGGTGCCAGTTATACCATCACAGCTATATTACTGATTGTCTCCACAAAGCATTATCAGTTTGACTGCTAGACACTTATCACTAAATGGATGGGATCTGCTGATAAATAAGCCAAGGTTGCCCTTACCAATAGAAACACCGCAGTGTGACCCACAGAGATTGATGTTACTCTCAGAGATGGCAGCCATACGGATCTGATCAAACGCCCGTGTGAAGAAGGTAGCAAAGGTGCTGGCAAAAGCAACAGTTCTGTCACGAGTGGCACAACCAACTGCAACGCTCACCTGAAAAGAGTTAGATTGTACAAGAACAGTGAGCTCCTCATTTATCAACTGTTTCCAAGAGATCATCTGTGGGACTTCCTCCCGTAAAACTTTAGCAAGAAGCTCTCAATGCACATTAAAAGTCTCTGTCCAGTCCTGCTCCTAATTGTTGGCCTTTCCAAAAAGGAAAGGAGGCAACTCACTCTCCCAGTATCTATCCTCCAGCATCTCCTCTGCTCCCTGCCTCAACTGCTAGCTGTTATTGTTGATCCTTACTGGCAGCTTCTTTTCTTTATCTGTTCTAAGCAGCCATTCAGAGAGTTTTAAGGCTTATCCCCCTCTTTCTTTTCCTGGATCAAAGGCCTACACTTTCAGTCCAAAGGATGTGGTTTTACTATCTCCAGCAGACAAAAATTATCATTAGTCAGTGGGAATGGATTTACCTGTGATATTTGGACTGGTATTTACTAAAAGGGCTCTTCTTCAGCAAGATGGAAATTAGAACAAGGTCCTTAAGTTGTTTATTGCTACAATTACCCCATGCATTTATTTTACACAGAAATTGGTCTGCTCTTCACGGCAAATTTCTCCTAAGGTGACATAAATCCAAAATCCCTGACTCAAGTTCATGAAACTGCCCTAGTATAAAATTTGCTCTTTGGCTATAAGTCATTAAAAACAACAACTTTCTGCCTGAATTTGTGTCTTTAATTTCATTTGCTTCAGTGAACCCATACAGGTGGCAAATGAAGACTCAGTCATACAGATGAGTTATCAAATTATTTTAGTCCTTTCTGCACAAATGTCACCGGGCTAAATTTATTAACTGTTTCTCTCTCCTCATCTTTATACCCCAGTCTAGTGTAGAACTCATTGTCATGTTGTGACATTCCATTTCTTGTGAAGAAAAAAAAAAACCCTAAAAAGTCTTTTCAGAGTTAAAGCTCTACAAATCACACTGTGAAAAGTATTAGTATTGTTTACATGTTGCCACCTCCTTGTGTTCTGCTGAAACGCAGACAATATGACCACAAAAAGAAAAAAAAGAGGGGGATTAGGAAAGAATTATTAGAAGCACTCCTGTTGTATTATATTTGTAAGCTTTTGCCATAACCTAGTTTTTTCCTAAGAAGTGAGCAAGTGAAATTAAATATCCATTAATACATATATGAAAAGCAAATATTAAAACCCCACTCTGAAGACTCAGACTGAATGGTCTCAGATCCTGCTGTGTAATACCAGTATTTCATAAAACCAAGAGACCAGTTACCATGTTCTGTTCAGCGATGTAGCATTCAATGTAGCGACTGGGATGTTCTTTCTTAAAAAGCTCTGAGAAGGTGGAGTTCTTTGTGTCTCCATCCAAAGCAATCACTCGATCATTAGCATGGCCCAGTTTTGCAAGTGCAACACCGTAAGCTTTGCGGGTAGCCCACTAGGAAAAGAAAAATATAGCAGTACTGTTATAACCTTCTGTTTCTAGAAGCTCTTTTTTTTCCATTTTCTTGTTTTTCCATGAGTGCATGGCACATACAATTAAAAAAAACCAAACCAAAACACAACCAAAAACATTTTAAATCTTAGCAGTATCAAAAGTACATATGAGAACAGTGACACACAGAAGAGTAAAAAAAAAGAATAATAATACAGTGAAGCATCAGGACACACATCTATACTGAAATCAGCAACTCCCTACCAATCCAGCCAGGAAATTTTTAAAACCTTGGTTTCCAGTCATGGAAATTCACTGAACCTTGTGGAGTTTCTTTAATCTCAAATACACATAAAATAGTTTGGATAATTGATAATGATCATGAAATGAAGAAGAGTGATTTGAGTCTTTATATTTTAATATACCCTTTCAATAGCCAGTGAGTTGAATGTCTGTGTGTGACAGCACAGAGGTAGGTATCTACCAGGATACTCAAAATAGCAGAGAAGAGGTAGGTAGTTGAAATCATGGCAAGGGACAACACAAAACCTCCTGCCATCTATCAAACAGTCCCATACTTCAAAGATACCTGACAAACAGTGAAAAATGGAGTACCTTTTCTCCCACTTTGTAAGTTGGTGGAGATGGCATCTTAATGTTTCTAATATTTATTACAGGTGCATCTTCTTCCGGGAGGGCTGGAGAAAGCTTTTTCTTATTTTGGATTTTGTCATCTATTTCCTGAATGACTTGTTCAGCCATGTTTTTTGGAAGGGGCTTTCCATGCCAGCTTTCCTTATCTTCAACACCTGTGTATTTAAAATTACATTACAAGTAAGAAAAATATTAAAACTATTTCAGTTTTTAGCTGCAGATTCTACCCAGATAAAACCACAGTGGAGTATGACAGTCTAGTATAGTCTTCCAAGGAAGAACTTCCTTATTATTCCCACTGCAAACAATTACAATAGTACTCAACTGCATTAAGACAGACATGTTTAAATACATAAGAGAAATAGTCAAATTCCACATATTCCAAACTAGTGATGAAATTCCAGTGTCTTCTACTGAAATTGTGTTTAAATTGGCACCTAAAAGACCTGGGCCATAAATGTGGCAAGAAGTAAACAGTAAATCAGTGTGAACAGTTAACATGAAATTTCAACAGTTAGGCCTAAATAAACAAACTTGGCTAAGTTTCAAACGACAGTTAACCAAGCGGTCTAATTCAAACAAGACCTGACATTTTACAGCTTTATTTTAATAGCTTATGATGACTCTTGTCTTTGTGCACCTGGCACTAACAGCAAAATTACCTGTCTAGCTGATGTGCTGCTTTTCACTGAGTAAGTCACTAAGAATAATGAATTTTGCTTGCTTACTCAATGAAAAGGAATGAAGATACTCACTCCTGTTATTAATATTTACCTGGTCAGAAAGACAAATTCACAGAGTGCAGCTAAAAGCTGTAGCTGAACAGAATCATGGCACCCCTGACACACTAAACATGCATTTACTCCATTCTATGGACACAATGCTCCAGCACACATCTCACTTGCAAGAACAAAAATCATTTTCTTAGCACTGTTGCTATTGAGAATTATAAAGAGTTTGAAAGACTTTCTGCATGCTATTGCTCAAATGTGTAGGTACACATCTGTCCCCTAGACAATGACATTTAGGTAAGTTCCACACCACGTGAAAACTACAAAAAGATCTTAGACACACCATGAACTCCAAAATTCAAACAGGTGCTAACCTATGGAATAATTTCTATGGACTACTGTATTCTGTATCTCAATGAATTACACATCAGATCATACGAAATAACCTGTAGTATGACCAGGTAGCTTATGTACCATGTCTCATGCAGCTTTGTCAAAACTGTAAATGGAGCAGCATCCCTCCTCATTTTCTATGCATTTATACTGCCTGGCTGGTAACAAGCAGACCCAGTTATCTGCAACACAGGGAGCAGGGAGCTTTCTGTGACAAAGTTACTCCCTTCTCAGAGTAGTCTCTGTGAGCCTAGGGATCAAGAGCAAGCCAAGAAGGTTGCCCTCTTTTGCCAGGGCAATTTTCAAGACCAAGTCATATAGTCCAGTGTTCCCCCCTGCCCCCAGCCATCTTCCAGACCAGAAAAGACTTTTTAAAGAGTAACAACTCAAGTACAGCTGACAGCAGAGGAAATCCTACTCTGCAACTGGGGATCTGTAAAAGCCCAGTCAACATGGAAGCACACCTGGCTGGATAATGTGAAGAACTGAGAGCCATGTCTTTGCCTGCTTCCAATGAAGTGTCAAATCTAATGTCCTCCATAACAAAAGGCAACAAAGGAAAAAAACAATAGGGTGAAATTCTGAGTTTTCAGAGTGTATGGTAGTATGATCAAGTCAAAAAGCGGACAGTATACCAACCTTTTTCTAATGTATGAAATGTTAAACTTCTGTATTTTTTAATGATTGCACCTTTATTGCAGCACTATGTACATATTATTATATACACATGTGTATGTAAAGCAATAGATGTTTTATTACCTGATATGCCTTTGCCTTTAAAAGTCTTTGCAATGATAGCTGTTGGCTGATGTTTGGCCTGGCCAAAGGCTTTGCAAAGTTCCTCCACGCTGTGTCCATCAACAATGATAGCATGCCAGCTAAGAACACAAACAGATCAACTGTTTCTAAAGGGTTTTAGCATGTGACACTCTCTGGTAGTTAGCAATAACAGTAATGAATACTAAGTTCATTCCAATGCAGTGTCTTTTTAAGAGACCCAAAGTATGCCAGAAACATGAACTAGCATTCATTTGAGATCATAGAACATTATAGCCCCTTTTTTTATAACACAAAATGAGTCACAGAGGGATTAACAGCTACTAGCAAAATTCACAGCCCACAGATAACTGTTATCCTACATTTCTTCAGACATAATAGCCATTTTTAATCACAAGAGCAAATCAAACATCTAGAAATTGATTAAAAAACTGACAATGAAAGTTGATTAAAATAGTAGAAATGTTCCATCATAATTTGCATGGCTGCTATTGTATCTGACAGAGTTTTTTATCATGGATTTTTCCATCTACAAAGAAATATGCATTTCTAAACTAAATGAAAGCCAATACACAAAGAATGCTCTTACGAGTGAGTAATGGTTTCCATGCCCTTTTTTCTGATCTACTTGCTATGACGGTACATTTGGTCACACAAACAGTTATAAAATCTGTATTTAATGTGATAAAAACTGCTTTAAACTCCTCTAACAAATTTATCTCAGTAAGCAGTCCTTTTATTTTCCTCTAAGCAAAAAATTCTGCCACTTTTAGTATTGCTGCTGTACCAATAAAGACGACCAATATCAGGCATTATGAAAGACCATCTTTCTTGGTGATGGTACCCTTTAGAGCTGAAAGCTCATTTGAAAAATTCTGAAAAGCAAGTAAAACATACATTTTCAAATGGGAGACTTCCAATCACATACCCAAAGGCTTCACAGCGTTTCTGGTAAATTTCAACATGATGCTGCAGAGGGGCAGGGTCACTTTGTCCAAGACGGTTAACATCAAATATAGCTACAAGATTATCAAGCTTGTAAAACCCAGCAAAGGCCATTGCCTCCCAAACAGAGCCTTCAGATAACTCTCCATCTCCAAGCAGACAATACACTCGATAGCTAGAAAAAGAAATTAAAAAAAAAAAAAAAAAGATTAAGTTTGATGCGTAAGCACAATTAAATCAAAAGCAAAACCCCTCTAACAATTCATAGTGAGAATTCACTGCTTTTTCTACCCCAAACTCGACTCCCATTGCTCAATGCATTCACCTCAGATAACCTTACATAACCTTAGATAAATTAAAATACTTTTGAGGTGTTACACATGAAAAAAGTAAGATGAGAAATACTGTACTCCTTTTCAAACCTTTGTCTCAAAAAAATCAGGTCTTAAGTCTCCTATTGCAAGGCTTGAATGAACAGGCCCATTAAACACTGTCACTGTGACTCAGCAAGATCACTAACAATGCATGAAAGGTTACTGTCTGCTTCCTCATTCCTACCATATACTCTCTGGAAGGATGACCACTAATTTAATTTCAGGAAACTATAAACTGGGGATGAACTCAACTATGGATTAAAGCATGTTGCATAACCAATTCAGAATTCAGGAAAAAGATAACCAGCATGATATGACTTTGTAGATTACTTCTCTGAACACTGAAGCTTTTTATTTAGGTAAAACTCAGCAGGAGTACTGCCTGATCTCTACAGAATTCAGGCGCTGTATTTTTCTTTTATTACCACTCTCTTTTTTTGGATGACAAAGCTTTACAAATGTTTATTACCTATTAAAATTAAAAAAGAATAGTAAATGAGCCTTCAAATATATAATTTTAAAACAAAATAATCAAGATGGCTGTTACTGATTTTTTTTTTTTTTACTAGACATTAAGCTGTAACAAACTTTTGATCTGAATCCCACCTGCCTTCAGCTAAATCTGAACTCCTTCCACATAAGCTGCTCCCCAGTACTGCATGCAAGACCACCTTTTTCTTCTGTCATGTAAGCACTGGTTAGATTTTTTCCACACGTAGCATCTGCTAAACCCAATTAAAATCAGCAAGTCATCTTTCACAGAAATGATTTCAAGCTAGAGAAGTGTAGGACACATTAACTGGGCAGCCTATGCTCGAATGTACTAGAACTGTCACATAAAATATATCAACTACATCATGATATTTTCCTCCTCATACAGATTTGCCTTTAGATATCTACTTTTCTTGTCCACAAAACAAATGGCAGAAGCAGTCATTTTTGTCTCTATGGAGTCGAGTGCCTTTCTGATAACATTTTGAAGCCCTACTTTATGATTCAATGGGGCTATTGTTGACCATAACAGTTCTTTATCTAGATACATGTTCTCCATCATTTGTTATCTGACTTTGAACAGACACATCTCTAGTTTCCATCTTCCTTCTAAGAGGACACATACTAGTCTCAAAATGGCTATCAATTACTCTCTGGAAGTTAGAGGCTGCTCCAACAACTTACTGTCTTCTCTGTTCAGGAACATCACCTTGCAATGCTGTCAGGTTACAAAAGGAACACACATATGCACTACTTCTTGCTCACCTTTAATTCCTTGGTAGTTTCACTGGCAATGGCTTTGTAATTATCAGGCTAGTAATCTATAATTTAAAACCTGAATTTGAAATTAGATTTGGGAATGGAGAATAGAACAAAGGATGTTGTGGTTTAACCCGGCAGACAGCTAAGCACCACACATCCGTTCGCTTACTCCCCCCCGCAGTGGGATGGGGGAGACAATTGGGAGGTGGGGGGAGGTGGGAAGTGAAATTCATGGGTTGAGATAAAAGACAGTTTAATAGGACAGAAAAGGAAGGGAAAATAATAATGATAAAAAGAATATACAAAATAAGTGATGCACAATGCAATTGCTGACCAATGCCCAGCCAGTTCCCAAGCACCGGTCTGCCCCTTGGCCAACTGCCCCCCCCGTTTATATACCGAGCAGGACGTCATATGGTATGGAATATCTCTTTGGCCAGTTTGGGTCAGCTCTCCTGGCTGTGCCCTATCCCAGCTTCAAACTGGTAGGGCATGAGAAGCTGAAAAGTCCTTGGCTAGTGTAAGCACTACTTAGCAACAACTAAAACATCAGTGTGTTATCAACATTATTCTCATACTAAATCCAAAACACAGCACTATACCAGCTACTAGGAAAAAAAAAAATGAACTCTATCCCAGCCAAAACCAGGACAAGGAGGGGGTTTTTTTTGCTGATTGAGATAAGAATATAATTTCTTTTCACAAAATATCCCCACTGAATGCCTATAATCATGAAATATGAAGATGGAATTACCTGGCTCTGTCAAAGAATTTGCCAGTGTATGCCATTCCACATGCAGCACCAAGACCCTGACCAAGGGATCCAGTAGCTACATCAGTGAATGCTTGTCTCTGAGAATAAAAAGACAATAATTATTTTACAGTTAAGAAACAGGAACTAAGTTCCAGTGCTAGAAGATGGTTCAACATACATCAAAATTCAGCTTCTCACCTCTAATATAGTGCAAGCCCCTCCAAGTCTTGCCCTGTTCCCCTTCTTTCCCTGCAATGCACATACCTTGATGATCAGTGTCACAGGCTAACTAGGGTCTCTGAGAGGGAATGGTATGTATGGCCCAGGAATTTCTCAGCTATGCCTTGGATGGCAACAGTTAAGAATTGATGATTTTGTGTAAAAAAGAATCAATTGAAACAACTGGCTGGGAATGGAAAGACCAATGAGGTGACCAAACTGGATATAAACACTTGAACTACCTCAAAGCTTCTTGGATGAGAAAAGCCATGCTGGAACTTTATATAAACTTTTTTAAACTGGAAAATATTGACATACAGGATGTAAGGGAACTTTACTACAACAACAAAGGTCATTTTTACATGCTCATTCAAACACAGACACTGATTCAGTTGTGAAACCATGAATATCATCATTCTTCTTATAAGTCTTTATCTCTCCTGTGCTGTAGGTGGCAACCAAGAATTGCTGCAAAATACATGCACTTCTTGTTTTACAGAAAACACCACCTTATATCAAAGGTTATGAGCACTCACTGGTACTGGGTGTCCTTCTAAGACAGAATCAATTTTCCTCAAGTTCAGTAATTCTGCTTCTTGTAGAAAGCCAGCCTCTGCCCAAACAGAATATAAAATTGGTGCTGCATGACCCTAGAGAGAAACATAAATTTTAAGCAAAGCACAAGTTTCACAATATCCTAGTATCAAGGCAAAATTCTACAAAGCTGACAAACCCTGGAGTCAGGTTTGTATGTCCACTAAAAAGGCATCAAGTTATAAAACACTTTTACAACACAACATTCACACTGATGCTTGTTTTCAAGTCCCCCATGCCCCTGCTGAGAGCACCCCAGATAGCTGACTACAGTTAAGACAGAACGAATGCAGCACTCTTGAGGGCTATTTAGGATGTCCTCAAGAAAATCAACATGGAAGAGTAAGAAGGTCTCTCTTAGCCATGCAGGTCCAATTCCAAAAAGTAGTTTGGGTATCCACATAAAAAACCTGTATTCAATTTGCTTAAGTACCAGTTTCAAGAACACAGGACTGTTCACTAAACCAGTAAGCAGATGGATGAGCAAGTGTTACCCCATTAGAACTTCTTCAATACATATGTATTCAAGGTAAGATGCAGTGACTGGCAACAGGCAAAATTTTAAGCTTTAAATGCTCAGATCCTTGCAGCCAGGTCCAACGGGACAACTGCAAAGTAGTAGTCATCTTCCACCCATGGAGTCATTAGGAGTCAAAAAAGCATGCAGAGGTTTGAAGCCATTTAGCAAGTCTACGCAGAAACCCTGATTAATTAGAGAGAGATAAGCAAACATGAAGAAGTGACTCTCTCTCATTGCTTTACCATCTCAGCATTAGCTGCTTGCTTCTCATCCAGTTACTTATTTCAGAATGGCAATCAGAAGTGGCAACAGTTACTATATCCAATGCAAGGATACACCATCAGCCATGCAGCACTATTATAAGTCACCATGTGAGGAACTCTGACTCAAAGATGGAACCTGCCTTACTGGAGTACTTCATCTGCCATTTTTTACATCACTATGTTTTCTGAAGGCCCCTCAGCTGACATGATGTCATATGATTGAAACGACCCTGTGATTTGCAAGGGCACAATGCAAAAGGAGACAGAAACACTAACGGCCAGTCCAGATTGTGGTTTTATGCGTTTTCTGAACCACAGTGGCTTCAGAAGTAGTATTGACTTTAATATCATACTGGCACAGTAGGAATGCAAGCTACTCACTAACCTACCATAACTGTTTTATATAATGCTCCCTGAAAAGCTGACAGTAATTAGTGCACATCGTGACGTGACTGCAGGCATAACAGCATGGCTGCACTTAACAAGTAGAGCACAAAAGCTAACTGACTTACTCATTAGAAAATTGATTAACCCAAAATAAAACAGACGTTAATATCTCTTGATAGATTTTATAGACAATATAATAACATTTATTATTTAATATTAAAACAACTTAATATAGTGAAGTTAAGACTTATCAAGACACATTATACAGACACTTTTTAATTCTTTTTGAGTTATGCTACAACTTAACCAGCTTTTATTTG
Organism: Fregata magnificens; assembly: GCA_013389945.1. Classification (NCBI taxonomy): domain Eukaryota; kingdom Metazoa; phylum Chordata; class Aves; order Suliformes; family Fregatidae; genus Fregata; species Fregata magnificens. Next base: position 13,555 of record WAAD01000522.1, on the reverse strand, counting down.
TCTTTCTGAAGTAGACAAATTCCAAGCTCTCAAATATTTCCAATAGACTTCTGTGTAGATGCAAGCATAAGTAAGCATAAGTCAAGGAAGACAAGTCAATTTAATTTACAGACAGACAGCTCTTTACTAGCAGACTGCAACAGTATAGCATAAGAGTTATTATTTTACCTTTGAAAGAACAAACCGGTCGTTGCTGGCGTTTCTGGGATCTTGCACTTTGTACCTCATGGTATGGAAAAACAGCACAGACATAATCTCTGCTGCACTGCAACATGATGTAGGGTGGCTACAAGTAAAGACAGACCCAAGATTACCACTTCTCATCACTGTTTGCTCAGGACCGTATCTTTAAAATATTACTTTACCAGTCCCCTACTCCTCAGGGTTAAAATACACAGTCTTAAGTGTTTTTGATAACCCATCCCATCTACCATTACCCCAATGCCAATTAGTTCTACTTTGAGACAAAGGAAGCCTTCTTATCTAGTTGAAGTGGATGTTAAAAGACCTTGGTGACAGCTCAAGGACGTACCTTTTAGAGCCCTCTGTTTTTCTTCATGCCAAGGAACACCACCCTAATCAGTGACTGTGAAGCACAGGAAGCAGTATGACCCTGTGCCTGACATCATACTCTACTGATTTATCTGACGGCAGAAATTCACGCTGATGCAGAGGAAACAAAGATAGCTCTCCACCATACTTTAGCCACTCACTGAGTGAAGGAATTAAAAGCGTGGCATCATGACTTGTTCAGGCCCCGTTGCACAGGCAGGGATTGGTAATGCAAGATCAACTTTTGCAGAAAGTTCTGGAACATTTAGAACTGTGTAACATAGGTACCATTTTATTTTACCATGTTAGAGCTGATAGAACTAGAATTCTGATTTCTAAAGAGGTCATTAAATAATACAATTCTCGTATTTCATCCTCTACTGAAACTGGACACAGAGATTTACTGTCTCCAGTAAACACCCAGATAAACACTGTAAAATACTAATTCGCTTAATCTTTGGCTAAGAGAGAAACCAACATTTTCTACTTTTACATCTATACCAGTTTGAAATATTGAACTAGTTGGTTTACCAAACATTTATAAGTATCTGGGATAGCCTCTCCCATTGAACTATCTGGGATGACTTTTGCAACAATTTTCAATAGCAGGACAAATTAATACTTCAACTACAACTTGCCTTAGAAATACACAGGCCCATTTCAGAAGCAACTATGCCATATAGTACCAACAAGCGAATATAAAGTTACATAAAAAGGGTTATTTCCAAGTGGCAAATACTGAGTTATTCCAAGACAAGGTATATAATTCATTTGAAGTGTAACAAAAGGGCATACAACTACTTTTATCTATCTACATTACTGTAATTTAAATAATGATCACTGTAGTTCTTATGCATCTTGAAGGGATGGCACTACTTGACCACTTCAGTGTATCAGCCTTGGCTCTTCACTCGCGATAAAGCTTAAAAGGGTAAGGAGGCTCTTTAAAAACCTTTATTGAGTGCGGAAAGTAGCATTTTTCAGATTTTACTGGCGTAAACAGGATCATTCTTGACATCAGTGGTTGCTACTGAAGTACAGGAAGGTGAATGATGAACAGTAAGAAGGTTATGGCTTCAGAAATCTGCACCAGTTTTGAAAACAACTTGCAGTCTCATCCCACTTTCTGTTCTACCAACGTTTATTTTCCATCTTTAACACGATACTCTTAAAATATTTGACCCTACTTGTAAAAGAGGACAAACTTGCTATGAAAGTGTCACATTTCATTTCCCACATGTACATTTACCATGCATGTTAGGATTAGAGAACACTTTCACTAGAACTTTAATCAGAATATTCTCTTCTGGTAGTAAAAAACCTTCCCGCCCAACATCCCCAACAGTGCTATAATAAGAGAATAAAAACATGCAAAACACTAGCAAAATATGAATTACAGTTAGTGTCCATCCCTTAGTAAGTACTCACACACAGGGAACCAAAAGAATTAGCTTTAAACCATGGTTCAAACATATTAGTAAATATTTATGTATTTGAGTTAATCAATAAGCCTTACATGCTTGTTTAAAGCTTTCATTCCTTTAATTTTATTAACTTTATACTTAACCATACTTCTATGAACTCCTGGTCTTGGTAAAAAAAGTTTTAAACAACCTAAAATGGTAGCGTGTGGAAATAAAAAAGGTAGAAAAATTTAATAAATTACCTGAAAATTGAAAACAAAAATCTTGTTAAAACTACAGGTTAATTAAATGACTTCCTACTAATAGAAATTACCCAAAATTTAACTACATATTGGATACCAGAAATCATTCTAAAAATCAACTATACAATTTTCTTTAAATATAGACATCTTAACTACATCTACTGGTCTTCTATTAGAATTCCTTGTTAAGCCTAGCAAAGTGTATTTGGATTACTTGTACAAGGGGAGAAAAAACATCACAGCAAGTCACCTCCACTATTCTCACACAATCTTCCACATTTTATTCCTGACTGACAAACAACCTAGAACTTTGCGGTGGTGGTCCGATTAACAAGCTTCTCTGCCAGATAGTTTCTACTGAAGAACTGCCTTAACTCTGAAATACAGCCCTTTAGTAGGAAACCAAACCAAAGTACATTAGAACACTGAAATCCTAGATCCACAGAAATCAAGAGTAAAATAATTACTCCCAACGCAGTTTTGTGAGGGTTTTTTTATTACTCTGCATCAATTTATATTAGCTCTATCTACACATTTCAACTAAAAAGAATAGTGGTGGAATGTTAAAATGGAATGCTGAGTGAAAGACAAAAGCTAAAAAATCGACAGAGAAAATCTGCAACAAGTAATCATACCACACTATGAAACTAACTGCCTCTTAAGAAACTCTTGCAACCTCCACTTTTAAGAATTTAACCATCTAATTCTAAGCAGCCAGGCACTGTTTCAAAACTGCAGAAATTTATCATTAACTATAAAAGAGACTCTACCACTTTTGATGAAAATGTCTGCACTAGTTATCCAAGAGAAAAACTTCTTCCATGCCCAAAAGCAAGTATGTTCAATCTTTACAACTAACTTAATCAAATTTTTTCCCCACCTAAGGCATTTTCAGCACAAAATTTTTTTCCAGTTCACTGAATTTTTCCACTACAGCTGGTAAAGTACTGAAATGTACTGAAAGATGTTTGAGCATCTTCAGGATCAGACTACCTGATCTTTTAGCTCTTGTCCAGGCAAAGGCTGTACTTTCTTTAACAGAAGTTAGTACAAGTAAAGACCGCAAGAACTGGTGTGTCAGATTTACCGTGGAGCCACTTGCATTGCAATATATGCCACAGTTTACAGAAATTACTTCCTTGAAAGAAGTAGGCAGGTCCTGTTTTGTTTGAAGTGCTTTCATTGCAAGTATTTCCTTCAGTTTTACAAACTACACCTTTAACAAACACAAATTTCCTTTCCTTAACAAAGTCCATGCAAGCGTGACAACTTTTTTTTATTAACTCTGAGCTTCTATTTAAATTTAACTTGCATTCAAACATCTTTCTACATTCTTAGCGTATACCAGCAATTTAAGCAAAGCTTGCTGTCTCATTCAGGTTTTGGAAAACACACTTATAACATATAGCCGTTTTAGAAATGTATGTGATTTGCTTAACACCGCAACAGACTCTGAATGTCTTTTTCTTTTAGGCACATTAATACACCATCATCTTGGCAACCAAATGTTACTAAGAAAATATATGACTTGTCAACACAATCTTCCCTCCAGAGCCCATCTTTCATAATATGCTCATTATGAGGTTGTGTAATAATTTCAGACTCTACACAACTCTAGTGCTAGAATAAGCTAGAGCAATTAATGAAATGCCTTTGTGCAAGAAGTACTGAGTATTATAGCATACATGAATGAGGAATAAAAAGCTTAGGTAAAACTACTTTTACTGTTTCTTCATCAGTATGGGGAGAACGGTTTTCATATTGAATTTCATGGACCACGGAAGAGAAGCAAAGGCTGCAGCAAGATCCTTGTTCTTTAACAGCACATCAGACAAAACAGAGAAATAATTTTATCTGTAGATAAGACAACTGATACCATACATCTCTATGGCCTGCTTAAAATACACACTAGAAGCTCAAGTCTGAAGCCCAAGCTCTACTAAGTAGACTTAGCACAATTTTTCTTAGCTGCAATTTCACACAGGCTTGTGTAATACTGCCTGTACATTGTAGCTTTAAAACAAATTAAGAATTAAAAGAGCAATTGTTGGGTATCCTGTACTTCTCTCTCCAGACTGGACCAAACAAGGTACGGCTTTGTAAAAACCCAATCCTATGGCTAGCTGAGAGGTCCCCTGTGTCCCAACACTCCATTTTACAGGAAGAACGAAAGCAGCATTTTCATTTGCTGTATGCAAAAGGAACGAGTAAAGTTCAGTTTCTGTATGCTTTGAGAAAGAGCCATGTGAGGTAGCCTATGCCAGACACAGGGTGGAAAGTGTACAGCAATTCAAAGAAGAAGCTTTAAAATATTTTACACACCACCTTTCTCCACGTAAACCTCAGCATCCAAAGGATTCCTTCAAATTTTTTTTCTTTCTTTTTTTTTTTTTTGAAACGCTACAGCCAGTTTCAAAGAGGTCCAAAGGAGGAAATTGCAACAAGATGAGATATATTAAAACAAAAAAACCCAAACCAAACCAAAAAAAAGGGCAGCACTCTATATGGAAGCACTTAAATATATTATTCAAGCAGAAAAAATGGCTTTAATTTTACATGAGGAAAAGCGGATTGTTTGCAGATTTTTTTTCCATAGGTAAAGCACAATCAAAGGAAGGATAACCCTGGAATCTGCACACATCAGAGCCCACACTAAATCCTGTCCAGAGGCCTGAATAAACTGCCCATTTGAGACCGCGGGCATTTCACAGATAATCCCACTTGGGCTCACTTGAAATTCTGTGCAGAATTAGTTCCAACTGACGGGCACGAAATGAAAAAGAAACCGCTTGCGCCTCAGGCACAAATTCTTTGGTTTTCAGTCCTGCATCAACTTAGCATTCCCGCGCTCTCCTCGCAGTCACAACACCCGCCGGCCCCGGCGACCGACGTGGCCCGCG
>WAAD01000521.1:1766-18885 GCA_013389945.1 Fregata magnificens | reverse complement strand
TTTTCTTCCTTCTCCCCTTTCCAGACTCCAAGGCTTCAAGGCATAGTCTCCTCTGCTTTGGGTATGACACTCTTGTTTGTGTCACCCACTATGTCACTTCCTTGTTTTGGAGCAACAGGGCATTGCTGATGCATCCTCAGAGCAATTAAGTCAGTTGCTCGATCCCTTTCTGTAGAAATATTGACTAGTCAATAATTCCCTAAATGAATTTATGCAGTTGATTATCTCTACCCACACAAAGAACTTTACCTTCGTCCTTATCAAACTGTTTCTTTTGTATTCAGCACTGTTTTGTCCTGACTAATCAGAAGCTTTTTGAATTGTTAATCTTATTTTCTGATGTTACTAAGACTTTCTAGCTTAGTGCCTCCTGCAAATTTAATATGGGTCCATAGTCTGAGTCACTAACGCAAATACTGAATGAGAAAGTTATGTGTAATTTCACTTGATAAATTGTTTCACTGATATATGAAGGCCGAGTGCATTTTTTCTCCCAGTTCTGCATTCATTTAACCCTCTTTTTTGTCCCGCAACTTGTTTACAATTCTGCTCTGTAGGACAAGATCCTTGCTCAATTCAAGAAAAATTGCAGTGATTGGTCCTTTCCTAACAAGAAATACATTACATTAATTACTGTTGTCATTAATACAAGATCAAATTATATGTGTCAAAAAGCGATACAACACAGGGCTATTCCTTAGTGGTTCAATCCTAATTTTGGGTTAGGAAGTGATGCTACAGTACAATGCTGCACTAATCCTTTCCTTATGACATCCTGACCTAAAGAAATTCTGCATCCTCTAGGAAGGAAGAGGCATACTTAGAAGATGTAATACCTTTTGAGACATAGCCATTTACTGGTTTGCAGCTTGGTCAACAGGACTTAATTTCAGAAAGTCATCACAAAGAATGGTGAAATAAAACCTATTCTGAAGTTTGTAAAAATGTATTTCCTGCTAGGTGGCAAATTCCCATGTTCATGGAATGCAAGGAAAGCATTGTTAAATTCTCGTGTTCTGTAGAATGTTTCTGTAAAAAAAGTGAAAATAAAATTAAAAAAAAATCCGTTTTATGAAAGAAGCAAATAACTACAAAAGTTTCATGCATTAGTTCACCAAAACTTTCCAGTGAAGTTAACTGTATCACACAATAGGACTAATAATTGAATAGTCAGCCAGCTTTAGTTTTAATTTCCTTTTCCCGTGCTGCATTACTGTGCTTACTAAATCATTTCAGAATACAGGTTCCCAGGTGACTAACTCTTTCCACCCCTGACAAACCTCTAAACATCAGAGGAGGGACAGGCACATCTCTTTGCAGGCCAGGTTCATTATCTATCTTTGGAAAAGCAACATTCCCATTTGCTGTTGTAGACATAATTGGTGTTCCTGTAGTGAACATCAACAGTGTGAAATAGCTTTGACAGCCCAGAAGGGAGTAAGATGGAGTATAGCATAGTTGAGCAAGGAAAGGGGGAAAAACAGGTGAAGGGAAGGTAAAAATGAGGTGGTACTTACTAACAAAAACTTCCTCCAGTTTCAGAAATGATCCAAACACAGCAATGACCAAGGTTTCTCAATGGGAAAACAGGGTGGGAAGAGAACATAAAAAAAAGCAGCAAAATCACGAGCAAAGAGATGGTTGCTATGTGTTTGGACGTAAAAATAAAATAAAATTTAAGAAAAAGCTCCTGGAAACTTTCTTTCTGAAAAGTGGACTTTTTGCCAAACAAAAAGGAAGTCTAATGTCTGCAGCATACTGTTTGACTTGAAAACTCTCAATTTCACAGCACAATTATTTTGAAATGAACATGTATCTGTCATGCCATCCAGCGAGACCTGGACAGGCTGGAGAGCTGGGCTGAGGGGAACCGAATAAAGTTCAACAAAAGCAAGTGTAAAGTCCTGCACCTGAGGAGGAAAAACCCCACGCACCGGTACAGGTTGGGGGTTGACCTGCTGGAGAGTAGCTCTGCTGAGAAGGACCTGGGAGTGCTGGTGGACAGCAAGTTGACCATGAGCCAGCACTGTGCCCTTGTGGCCAAGAAGGCCAACGGTATCCTGGGGTGCATCAAAAGGAGTGTGGCCAGCAGGTCGAGGGAGGTTATCCTCCCCCTCTGCTCTGCCCTAGTGAGGCCACATCTGGAGTACTGTGTCCAGTTCTGGGCTCCCCGGTTCAAGAAAGACAGGGAACTACCGGAGCAAGTCCGGCAGAGAGCTACAAAGGTGATCAGGGGACTGGAGCACCTCTCTTATGAGGAAACACTGAGAGACCTGGGTTTGTTTAGCCTGGAGAAGAGAAGACCGAGGGGGGATCTTGTTACTGCTTATAAATATCTGAAGGGTGGGCGTCAAGAAGATGGGGCCAGACTCTTCTCAGTGGTGCCCAACGACAGGACAAGGGGCAGTGGGCACAAATTGGAACACAGGAAGTTCCACCTGAATAAGAGGAAAAACTTCTTTACTGTGAGGGTGACAGAGCACTGGGACAGGCTGCCCGGAGAGGTTGTGGAGTCTCCTTCTCTGGAAATATTCAAAACCCACCTGGACGCAGTCCTGTGCACCCTGCTCTAGGTGACCCTGCTCAAGCAGGGGAGTTGGACAAGATGATCTCCAGAGGTCCCTTCCAACCCCAACCATTCTGTGATTCTGTGTTTCTGTGATCTGTGCATGAATTTTCAGGGAGATTTCTATATTCATAGGAGACTGAAAAAGAAAATATCCTAATTGTTTCACACAACACAAAGCACTATTTGCCAATGGCTGGGAACTGGAGGATCGGGGGGAGGCAGGGGAATGCTGTTGTTGCTGCCCATGCAATTGGTGACATAGACATTTTGCTTGAACAGAATATGCTAAAAATAGGCAGAAGGGAGCTGGAAGCATTTAAGTAACAGGGAAATGTGTCTGTTCTCATCCATTTTGTTCATTCTATTCCATTCCCTCTAAAGCAAGATATTTTTTAGCCTGTTAATCTGTCTAAACACCTGACTCCCATCCCCAGCCATTCTGATTTAGTCAATCTAAGCCAGTCAATCTAAGTTAGTCCTCTGTCTTAAATCCTCAGTCATTTACTATTTTTCTTCTCTTGCATTATGGTACAAAAAAAAAAAAAATCACCTGTTTTTATTGTTCTTGATTCCAGGATTTCTGGATATTCCTTTTACACATTTTTATTCCTATCTCTTTTCTGTTCCTCTCCAAACAGCCAGTAGCTGCAGTGTCCCCAGATGACAAAATCTTTCCACCCCCAAACTTTATTGAGACTGTTGCCTGCCCCAGACTTGGTATCTGAAGTTAAAGTAGAGTTTGGTCTTCAGCACAATAAAATGCTTCCTCCATGCTCAGTCAAGGGGAAAGGGGGGGTCTTTTGCTGGGCCTTGTTTCTTCTCTTTTCTCCCAGTCTCTGCTCTTTAGCAAGTGACATGAAGTTAGCATCTGAATGGTTTTAATACTACATAATTGTTTTGCAGTTTGTCAATACCTTTTACAGATTGCATACTGTCACTCTGCAGGTCCTCAGCCAGCTAGAAGGAGCCTTTTACTGCCTTAGCTCTCTGCATTTCATCCGTTCTGCAGATAAAATCCTACTGAGTTCTTACATCTTTTTTTTTCCTGCAATGACAGAAGAATTTTAAGGATGTAGGCTTAATTTTTGAGCTGGAGTCTAAATTATGGCTCAGATTCGCTCAGTAGAAAAGGAATTCCTGTGGAGAGCACAGAGGAATCAATAGGAGCACCCTGAATCTCTGGTACGCTTCCTCTGCTCCTTCCACAAACCAGGATCCTGCCACAGGAGTCACCAAGCCCTCATAGACCTCACTGAACAAGCACTCGGAAGACAGCTGGATGACTCTATAGGCATGGGACATTTCTTCAGCTTGAACAGGAAGTGTTGCTATCTTCCAATACGCCACCTTTTTCTTGTCACCATAGGTTGGCATGATTCATAGCATTGATTTTCCTTCTTGCAGTGATGACTTCTGAAGTGCTCTTTCCAAGAAGCTGGGTTCAGATTTGCCGGAGACCAACGGCGAAATCCTGTCAAAGCAGTCTACAGGGCTCTAATCACATGAGAGTCTCACATTACAGCAGAGAAAGACCATCAGTCCCCATAATGAGGAGGAACTGACGGGAGAGGTTGCTGTCCACTGAGTAAGATCAGAAAAGAGAAGATGTGGGCTGTACCATAGATGTCTGCAGGAGTTGGGCAAAGGGTGAGGTGTACAGCTATGGGTGGTTATTTCTTGTATCATCCAAACAAAATTCTCCAGGGCTGATTTGTTAATGCCTTGGTATATTATTCACAGCAAAGGAGGTAAGAGGAGGTCTTCAACACATGGACAAGGCCCCCGTCCCCTGGAGAATCCTTCTCAGACACTGCTTCTTGGAGGTATTTCTTCCTGCTCCCTGCACATTTTGCATGTTTGCCATTATCTCAGGTATGTAAAAAGGAGTTTTCTTTTTTTTTTTTTTTTTTGGTAATAATAATTCCAATTGATGAATTTTCATTAGGCTCCTGAAAGTGTCCGTGTCCTTTATTGGATGTCCAGGGCAGCAATGGTACGTGCCAAGTCCCAGGTGTGACTCCACTTGCCTCCAAAAGCCGACGGGCTCATCGGGCTCCTGCCTCTGGGCTGGCTGCCCACACACGTTCGAATTTGTAGGAATTTGTGACTTATTTTCTGAAACTATACCTTTAGGGAAGGGGGTGTTTCCAAGAGGAAGGACTTCAAGATGCCAAAGACGCTTTCAAAAATGCTGGCCGCAGTTTGTGCTGTCCTTTGCCTGTGCACGCTGTGATCCAGCGACGTCTCCCTGCTTCTGGCCGACCCGCGGACAGGCCGGGAGCCGGCGGGCTCCTCACCCATCCTGCCGTCCAGTTCGGCAGACGGACTCTCTGGAGAGGTGGTGGTGACAACTGCGGGGCTGGCTGGTCGGCTGGCTGGTGAATTCGCTCTTTTTGTCTCCCCCACATAAGCGCAGAGCTGCCAGAAGCTGCCCTTTCCCTCCGCCTCCGCCCTTGCCTCACTCCCCGCGGTTTCTGGCTTTTCCTCCTGGCGCCGGTGCCCGTGTGGGGTGGCCCGGGGGGGCTCTGGGGGAGGAGGCCGGGGGCCGCCCTGGGCCGGCCACGGCCGGTTCCAGCTGCTTCCAGCCGCTCCAAGGACCAACGGCCGAGCACACCCGGCCCCTCAGNNGAGGGGGGGAAGTTGGGCCTTGGGGAGGCCCTGGGGGGGAAAGGTGCTGGTCTGGGGTCTGTCTTTGTTTCTTACCACCCGAATCGCTTTTAACTGGCAGTAAGTGACACTGATTTTCATCAAGTCGAGTTTGACTTGCCTGCAACAGCAACTGGCAAGCAACCTGCCTGCCTTGATCTGGAGTCACAGGCTTTCTTGCCCTGTTTTTCCCCCCGTCCTGCGGAGGAGTGACTGGCGGGGCTGGATGGGAGTTTGGCCTTTCGCCAAGGTGCACCCTCCACAGTCTTAAATTTGGTATCGGCCGTTGATAGGGCCTGGTTTGTACAAGCTGTCCTGTGAGACCTTCTGCACTGTTACCTGTGACTTAGAAGAATGGAAATTGGTGGCCCAAGTAAGCGCCCATCACTCCTGCCTTCCCGATGGTTTGGGACGTGACAATGTTTGAATACCTTGCATCAGGAGATAGTCCCTTCTTGCTACATTACCTGGCTATTAGCTGTTTTTCTAGTTAACCTTGCCACCACTCAGACTTGAGAGAGGCAGTATGAAGATAGGCTCCGAATTTAGCTCTGATTTTCCATGAGGAGGAGAGATGAAAGACCAGACAGCAAACCCTACAGCTGACTCTGCAGAGAGGGGCTGACAGCAATAGTATCTGTGAGAGAAGAGTTGTCGTTGTAACCTCATTAGGCAGCTGGATTTTATATCAGCCAATAAATTAAAGCATTTCCAGTAAGTGATGCTAGATACTTATAAATACTTCATCAATTAAAGGCACCTTTTGATGTCTGTAAGCCCAAATATTATACTTCACTTCATTAAAATCCTCATTTATGACCTTTACAACAGATAAATCAAAATATCCTCATTCAACTGATGGATTTTATCTTTATATCATTATATGTAAACTTACTGTGGGAAAATGTTTGCTCCGAGTCATTCAAAGATATGCACAGTTACAAGAGCAAGAGCTTCCAACAGCTTGGACAAGAAGCAACTCTTGTGTGTCCTTTGTTTTCGGGAAGTGAGCGCAGTGTGTGCACAGGACAGGGTTTCATATGCAGAGCTGTCGCACAGCTGGAAAAGAGGAGGAATGAAATCACATTTTCAATATCGTATGTGCTTGTGTCAGAGTGCTTACAAAGAACAGATCAGGATTGCGTAAGCTATCTGAAAAGCTACTCAGCTCTGTTCCTGGCATGATAAAGGCTCAGTGGCTATGAGAAAAAAAGATAATTATGTGGCTCAAGTCTAAACAAAGTGGCAGCAGAGCAGTACTTCTGATGACGTCATGAAGAATAAAAGGGTGAGAGGGAAATCTTTCTTGCTAGCAGCAAAGGAGGGTCAAGATAGTTTTGAGAATGTTAGGTGTAGCAATGACTTTAAGCAATAGAAGGCTGCGATATAATTACTTTGCACCATACAGAGGCTCATAGTTTTTCTTTTACGTCTTAAGAGTACGTGATATGAGAGTTATTTGCCTTAAATGATGCTCCAATTTGTCATTCAAAGCTGACTGAAGTCAGGCTACCATGAATCTACTTTACAACAGTTCCCTTTTACGTACGCTTCATGGACATGAGTAGTGCTAAAGGCACCATCAGGTGTCACAAAAATTAAGTACCTGCTGTAGCAATGCATCTCTGAGTGCTGTTTTTATTTCTGGTGCTTTCTGTTCAGCACGTAGAGGTTACAAACGGCACTGCAGGTGCATGTTATTTTATTGCAGGAGCTCATGAATTTCTGTTGTATTATCATCTTGCAGAATCTGGAGAAATTAACATTTACTCAAACATCACACTTCTGCACTCTGCTTTCTTGAAAACAGCAGCCTGGGGTTTGGGCAGCTTCAATGTCAAGGAGAACAGGGTCCTTCCTTGCCATGCTGAACATGTTACCTATATGTTGCTCACACATCTTGAAGTGAGGTGCCTGACCTCCTCCGCACATCATAGTGTGGTCTGCTGGAGGACTTTTGCGGGGGTTTCCCCCATCTTCATGTAAAGTGCTCTTGTGACACCTCGGACACCCATTTTAAGGGGAATAAGAAAATACTGTTTTCTTTTCCACGTTTTTCCTGCTTAAATAGTTCTTGCCCTTCTGTCAGGCTCTATCATCTTTTTAATGTTTCCACATCTGGATTTAGAATAGCACATACTTTTTTCTGAGCAAGCCTTTTTAAAAAATGTTACTTGACTAAAATCCCTGTGCGGTGACCTGAGCAGCTGAGTTTGTATTTGTTATCCACTGGATGATGAACAATGGGATATTCTCCATAGTCATTCCACCTAGCTAGTTGTTCTAGCCGTTAATACACCTCTCTCTTAAAAGATGTCTGTGGTATGCAATTTAAATTCTCCTCACTTGAAGTGACTGTTTCCCATGTGCTTTTGTCAGCCAGGTAAGTATCCGAAGCTTTCTTATGTAGACAGCAGGGCCAGGGTCTGGTCACTTCTGGCCTTGTGCACATTTCATACCAGCTGAAGAAGCTGATCTATTCTGTTGCATCTTAAAAAATGCTAAATTACATATACACAAAGAAGTAAAACTTATGCCTATTAAGAAGGCAAACCTCAAAACACACACAATTAATTAATTAATTAATGAGACTCTGATGTGTATTGCTTGTCTGGACTCATTTCATGAGAGTGAATTTATCTGAGAGCCTCATGAGCTTCACACTTAGGTTGACAGTTTATGTACCTTCGTACTGATCCATGGTAGAGATACATGTCAGTGAGGTAGCACATGTCAGTGAGGTAACACAGTTCCTCACTAGCTGGTTTGACTGACAAGTCAAGCTCCAGTTAGTTTAATTTCAAACTGTCTTCATTCTGAAAGGCCAGTATTACAAAAATGGCTGTTGAATTACATACTCTCTGTTTCTGTCTTGTAAATGTCTATGAAAAACATCTTGAAGAACTTGGATTCAGGACTGGGATCCAGGAGCCTGGGGCATGCAGTTAAAAGACAGCGCTAAAGGGGACAAGGCTTGTGGCAGAGGGATTTGTTTCCTAGTGTAACTTTGGAGGGGGCAGATTTACTTGCTGGAGGAAAAGGGAGCCTGGGGGACTGGATGGCTTGATAAAAACTAGAGGAGAGTGAATTCAGCAAGAAACTTGGGGGTTTCCTAAGGCACCTGACTGGTGGCTCCCGAGGGCACCTGAGCAGAAGTAGCTCTTTGTGTAAGAAGCTAGAGGGTGTCAAATTCCAGAAAGGAAAAGAATGGAGGATGGAAGGCTTGAAGCTAAGAAGAGTCTGGAGATGAAGGAGTACAGCAGATGTGGCTGGAGTTATGTTAGCTTTTTATTTACTGTTGTATTTAAACAAACTTGAAAATGGCTTTAGTTTCCAGCCACAGGCAGGGATGCTGCAGTTGCATACGTGAAGACTGCCTTTAGCTGCAACCCAAAGATTCTGATTAAATTAGCATATTCTCTTGATAATGAAAGCTGCTTAACTTTTCATGATCATGTGGTTTTTTTGTTTTTATTTTGTTTTGAATTTGTCAGGAAGTCAAAGGTACACATGGGAATATTCTGCTCCAGTTGCATGTGGGTAAATCAGGAGTAAAGTGAGTGGTTCAAACTGAGTTAGTGAGGATTTAGAAAACACAAAACCAAAGCCAAAATCAGCTTTTTAAAATAATACAAATTGAGGAAACAGTGGAGAAGGCATGTGGGATGATGGACTCGTGGGAGACTTTCAGTGTTTTAGGGGTCATAGAATCATAGAATCATTTAGGTTGGAAAAGACCTCTAAGATCATCAAGTCCAACTGTCAACTAACACCACCATGACTCCTAAACTAGGCCCTGGAGTGCCACATCTATACCTTTTTTGAATGCCTCCAGGGATGACGACTCTACCACCTCTCTGGGCAGCCTGTTCCAATGCCTAACCACTCTTTTGGTAAAGAAATTCTTCCTGATGTCCAATCTAAACCTCCCCTGACGCAACTTGAGGCCATTTCCTCTCATCCTATCACTAGTTTCTTGGGAGAAGAGTCCAACACCCGCTTCACTACAACCTCCTTTCAGGTAGTTGTAGAGAGCGAGAAGGTCTCCCCTCAGCCTCCTCTTCTCCAGGCTAAACAACCCCAGTTCTCTCAGCCACTCCTCATAAGACTTGTGCTCTAGACCCTTCACCAGCTTCGTTGCCCTTCTCTGGACACGCTCCAGCACCTCAGTGTCCTTCTTGTACTGAGGGGCCCAAAACTGAACACAGTATTTGAGGTGCTCACCAGTGCCGAGTACAGGGGCACGATCACTTCCTTACTCCTGCTGGTCACACTATTCCTGATGCAAGCCAGGATGCTATTGGCCTTCTTGGCCACCTGGGCACACTGCCGGCTCATGTTCAGCCAGCTGTCGACCAGCACCCCCAGGTCCTTTTCCGCCGGGCAGCTCTCCAGCCACTCTTCCCCAAGCCTGTAGCGTTGCACGGGGTTGTTGTGACCAAAGTGCAGGACCTGGTCATGCCACAGGTTCACCTTTTTTCTGAAGTCATTATCTTATTATAGGTGCTAAAGAAGGCCTGATGAATTTTGTGAATATCAGTGACAACTGTGAAGGGCAGAGATGGGTTGCAGAGGTAGAACTGGAGGCATATCCCAACGTATGACTCCTTAACTTTTCAAACTTGGAGAGGTTCTTCCCTCTCACAGGTTGTGTGTATGTATAATTGAGTGAACAGTGTGAAGCTGGGTTGGTGCTCTGTGTGTCACCCACTCAAAAATATTTCCTGCAGTAAACTTCAGTATTTCAGTGGATAAACTAAAAATGAGTTTGCACAGTCTTACTGATGTTGATGCAAACAGAAACGTGAACTAGCAGAAGATCAGGCAATGCACTCATCTCTTGTGGAAGTGAGGACAGGAGGGGGATTGCATGTGTGGGTTGGTGTCCAGGATGGGAGAAGGAAGAATATTTTACACTCTGTAAAATGTTAGATCACGGTCAAATCACTGCTATGAGCAGGGACTCTCAGCATCTGTTTAGTGTGTATGTGTTTGTAATGGCAGCTGGTGACTGTGTAGGGCATTAGTTTCTTGTGCATTTATTTACTTTGAGAATTACTTCCGTTGTTAAGACAGAAAGAGGGCTTTTGGGCCAGACAGACACCTTCTGTTTGTGCTGTGACACTCCGCTTGAGTCTAGCTGGGGTGGGAGGTTTTTAATGGGCCTCCTATGTAAGACTGACACAGAAATAAGCTTAGAGCAAGAATTGTAGTAATGATCATAATGTACATCTATTGGGATGTTCCAGAGACCTGTACATTTTAATAGCGGGACTGAGAGTGATATGGGAGGATGTACTCCTTCTCAGGTACAGAGAAGGATTCTTTAGATCTGGGATACGAACTCAACTTCTCCTGCTTCTAGTTACTGAGCAGCATCCTTTTGTTATCAGATGAATTTTACATGCTGCATGCATAATCAGGTTTAAATACAAGTGAGTGAAAGATGTTGGGACTTGTCATTATCCAAATTTTGTACTTTTTCTTGCAAAGCACACAAACCCCCTGTCATTAATGGAACCAGCATCCAATAATCTGTACTGAGAAACCTCCCTTTTGCTACTAGGTCAAACAGTGAAAAGTTGGAAAACATCAGAATTACAGTGACTTGTGCCATGTTAATTTGCTTGTCCAATGCATGTTATATTAAGATATTGCCATACCATTACATCGTAATGAGAGTCCTATTTTTTTTTAAATTTCACAAAGGAGATAGGTGATACCCTTTCAACTAGTCCAACTGCAGTTTAAGGCAATTCCTTGAGTATATGGTTTACGTAGACTTTGGTTCTTTGTTCATCCAGCAGTGGGGCTATGCCTCTCTGGTGGTAGGAAAGGGGATTTCTCTGTACCATAAGTCGGGACCATGGAAGCCTGCAACACTTGAGTCTTTTGCCCTCCAGTTGGATATATTCAATACATGGCGTTTCATACTTGCTCACTCCTAATGTAGAAGTTTTCTCTTAAAGCAGACTCAGAAAATACAATCTTAGTTGTGGTTCTGCTCCTTTAGATGAAGAATAACCAAAAACAGAGGAGGGGAAACAAGAAGGAAGGAGAGGAAGTTTTCTGCAGCATGTGTTATATTTAAGCCTGTAGCGAATAATACTGTGTAATTCTTAGTACACATTTAAATGAATCTGTGGTGGAAATCTGAGTTTTGTATGGCTATTGAATCTATTCTAATTATATGGGATGTTAAATACAAACAAAAAGAACAAGCATAAACTGACAAAAGAACCTCAGTTTTGATCAGCTTTGCTTTGGATTAACAAAACACATTGTATTTTCACCAATGGTAAAGCCTACTTCCGATTAAGTCAATTAGGGCTGTTAAGACAGACAGCTCTGTGAGAAAAAACATTCCTCAGGAACTGAAGCGCTAATGGACTACTTTCTGAAAGTTCACAATGTCAACAGAGAGGTTCTTTGTGTGACAAAAAGACCAGTTCAAGCTAGCAATTGCCACGGTATTTCTGAGCCCCAAAATAGTTTCCACAGGCAGCATCCGTCCCTTCCTGCAGGACACTGCTCAACAATTGAAAAATACCTTTGAAAATTGCGAACAGCTGGTTCACAGCAGTGTGGTGGTCACTGGCTGACATGGCGTGCACGACAGGTTGGGGGCAAGGTGCTGAGAACAGGCCATGCCAGCACTGCCAGTGAGATCTCACCGGCTGTGCATACAAACCTCAAAAGACTTT
Source organism: Fregata magnificens (assembly GCA_013389945.1). Lineage (NCBI taxonomy): Eukaryota > Metazoa > Chordata > Aves > Suliformes > Fregatidae > Fregata > Fregata magnificens. The sequence continues at coordinate 6,966 of WAAD01000521.1, read as the reverse complement.
ATATGTCAGTAAATCCTTCAAGTTCATCTTTTCTCTCCAGTTGCTTGAAAGGGTTGCAAGTCTTTAAATTGTCTGAATTTCTTGTGGTAGGTTATACCAATTTGTACTGTGCATTTGGGCAGTTCTGGTTATTTACTTTGTTGAGGTTTTCTGGTTTTTAACCTCTTTTTAACCTCTGCAAGTCCTTTTTCACTTACCTCACTCTCTCACCTTTAAGGCTACTTGCACCTTGGTTGCTTTCCTGGACTTTTCAACATTGCTTTTTTAGTTCTTATAACTCTAGATTTTTTTTTTTGCCTCATCATGGCAGGACAGGCCTAATTTTCTATACATTCCTGACTATTCCTCTCCTTTTTATTTCACAGACTTTGGGTTCCTATAGCTTCTCTGGAGCCTCTGTAACAAAAAAGATTATTTAAAAAAATAGTAATTTCATTAGCAAGTGGAGCAAAGTATCCAAAACCATGGGATTTGAAACACACCTGGCTCAAAATTGGCGATTCTGTTTGCATGAAAACCTTTTGAGGACTGGAAATTTATTTAATGCCGGAACAAATCCACAGTCTTTCCAAGGTTGTAGTGTCCATTTTTGGATTGAAAAGGCTGGGTTTACAAATATGCTTATGCTTCCTAGGCAGTCTACACAGGTTTACTGGTTGTGGCTGGAACAGAGTTAATTTTCTTCATAGTAGCTGGTATGGGGCTGTGTTTTGGATTTACGCTGGAAACAGTGTTGGTAATACAGGGATGTTTTAGTTACTGCTGAGCAGTGCTTACACAGGGTCAAGGCCTTCTCTGTGTCTCACTCTGCCCAGCCAGTGAGTAGGCTGGGAGTGCACAAGAATTTGGGAGGGGACGCAGCTGGGACAGCTGACCCCAACTGATGAAAGGGATATTCCATACCATATGATGTCATGCTCAGCATATAAAACTGGGCAAGAAGAAGGAAGGGTGGGGACGTTCGGAGTGACGGCGTTTTTCTTCCCAGGTAACTGTTATGCGTGACAGAGCCCTGCTTTCCTGGAGGTGGCTGAACACCTGCCTGCCGATGGGAAGTAGGGAATGAATCCCGCTGCGGGGGGAGTGAGCGAGACGCTGTGTGGCACCTAGCTCCTATGGGGGTTAATCCACGAGAGCAAGTTTTACCAAACTGCCACAACAGAGTCTTTTGAAATGTATATGGCTTTATGGAATGCGTTATTTCAGTGAAACATTAGGAAAAAAACATTTTTTGAATCTTCAAATTCATGCTTATTTTAAAGCAGTGGTTTACATCCTGTTTTAAGTCTTTTTAGCTCATGATAGCATCTAAAGAAGGCGACTTGTTTTACATGACCTCAGCCTGATTTTTCAGCACCGGTTTTTTTCCCAAGGCAGATGCCTTGTAAGTTGTTTGTTCTCCTTTGTCCTTCTGAAGCTTTTCCTATTCTTGTTGAGCAAGTTTTACCGGTCAGCAGGAAATGGCAGCCAACACTTCTGACTTCTGCTCTTGACAAGTGGCTCTAAAGTGATGGGCCTGTCTTGAACAGCAGTTCTCCTTTCTGCCTGAATTCATAGAAATACCTCTTGGCATAATCTAATATAGTAATGTAGGAAAGGCAGTCCTAGTTACAGGCTGAGCTAATAAATTCCCACAGGACAATTACGTCAGTTAAAATATAACACTCGATATAGGATAATTATATATAAGACAATAATATTCTAGAGTACCTAATTCTAAATGCTTTTGATCAGCCATGCAGGCCATTGGGAAACCTCAGTGTTTCCAAGGAGAAACAGGTCCTTAAAGGCAGCTTAAGCTAAAGGCTCAAAATGAAAAGGCAAACTGAATAGATTCAATTTATACCATTTTAAGTTTCAGTGCTGGAGGCACTGAAGCAAGACTTCAGTGGAACAAAGATCCTTCCTGTAGTGCAGAAGACTCACCACGGAAATTACAGTTTCATTTTCGTTGCTTTTCTGTGATATCTGTGTGTCTGTCTTATTAACTGTTTTATCATTACTCATACAAAGAAACTTCTCTTCCTTAGTACTTGACATGTTAATGGCATTTCTCTATTTCTTTTACTGTCTCAAATTTAGCTAGATAATATGCTGATTTGTCCTTTTGGTTGGTTGGTTGTTTGTTTTCCCCAGATCTATGTGGCCCTTTTAAGTATATAATCTATAGGAGACGGATTGATATATAAGAAAGCTAGTCAATGTTTTATTTTGCACCTCTCAAATTACAGACAAGCCTGTTTTAATATTACTTCTTCACTCCTCTGTTCTCCTCAAGCAGCCCTGTTGGATAGCAGTTTGCTTAAACTGACATACCTACACTGACATCCAAAGAATTCAGGTTCTTCTGTGTCTCAATCTGAAGCAAAAAAAATTTTAGCTTCCTCCAGGTGTGGTTGAGCGCTGACTGCAATTCCAGTATCTGTGATGTTCACCAGAAGCAGATATGCCCTAAAAATTAATTGCTGGGGTTTTTTTGATTGGGATAAAAATTCTCCGTGTTAGAAAAAATACCATTTCTCAGTCATATTTAATGCATTCTGCATATTTTAATCTATTTCAAACCAAAAATTAAGGTATATAAGCATGAGACATTAATGTGTGCCATTTCTTTGATATTATATGCCTAATGTGCTGTGTAAAGCATATATTTTTAATGTGAAAATTCTCCCTCATGTCATAAAAGTCACTTGATGGCATGAATAGGCAGCTCAGCTGAGAATTGAACATAGATATTTCAGACAACTTGTTTTACTTCTAATAAAGCAGCCATCTGTTTAAAACTGGACTCCTCATCAATTAACTGTTGCCACAAATTTGAATGGCTACAGATCTGTGCTCTTAGATGGTATTTAAAGAGCACTGAAATTCACATATACACACTCTGAGCAGATGTAAATTTCAGTAGTTACATTCAAAGTCAATAGAAGCATGGAGATTTATATCCACTAGAGCTATGGCCCAAAGTGTTTGCCCTGGAGAGATTGCTATTTGTGGACAGTGGCATAAAGCAGTGAGAATTAAGGATGATCAGAACATATCTCTTCTATGAAAAAACAGTCAGCTGAAGGAAAAAACCAGAGTGAGGAGAAGCTGGTTTGGAACTGGACTGCTGACAAACAGTGAAAAGACTGGCATTAACTGAAATGAGTTATGAACTAGTACAAAATCTCTAACCTAATACTGAGTCATTGAATAAGCAGATGGGATAAAACGCAGGTTGGACTGGATGCTAAGGAATACCAGAAAAGGACAGAATTAGGTGTCACGTGGCACCCATAACCCAAGAGACTGTATGCAGCTGTGGAAGCGTGATGCTTCCTGCACGGGCAGTCTGCTGACTAGGATGCCAGAAGGACCTGTGCCATAAACACACTGCTCTGCCTTTTCTGTCAGTTCCTATGTCACGTGTCCACTAACACTAACGGCTGTTGACCCAGCACTGGGAGATGAACAACTCTTACAGTCTGGATACTGCAAAAGGAAGAGAAATGGGGATAGTGATTTGGTATTATAATCCTTAGAAACATGAATCTGCCCTTAAAGTGTTTGCTAATTATGGACAGCATCAAGGCTTTTAAAAAGGGTGTATATTTTTCTTGTTTTATTTGGAGTTTTCTTTTGATAAATTTATAGCACCTACTTTTCTACATTTGTTTAAAACTTAACCTTGAAGGAAAACTCAGTATAAATAATACAAAGTTTTCATTTGTTTCAGTATATAAACAGATTAAGTTCTCTTTAGACTCCCTGTAGTGATGCTTTGAAAGGCTTATAAAATACCCATCCTTTTTATAAACTAAAGTTTTTATAAATTATGTTTCTGAATGCAAACTATTTGCTCTAATTTATTCTATTTGTAATTTTTTTAGTCATTCAGGTGATGTTTTATTCATAAATAAGAATAATTTTCCTCTTTTGCCAGTTATATTGTCTTTGCGCAGTCCTACACGCTTTCAGCTACAGATATCTTCACAATTTCACAGCACTTCTTCACAGCATGCTAACAGTTTTTCTTTCCAGTCTTTACTTGTTACCTTAATTGTTAGATTTTGCTTTGCTGGTGCTCCGTGTCATAGCAGAAGCAGTAACTATGTTGAACAGTCATTCTGCACTAATGATACTCTAAGCACTTTGGTTTGGTAACCATGTGAGTTACAAGAGAGTGACTCAATGAAGGTAGCACATTTTGCCATAAAACCTCCAGACCTTTGTGAAATAAACCCACCTTTTCCACTCATTTAATTTATTCTCATTAGCACATTGATCATTATTTGTCTAATAATTTTCTGGCATCATGAAAGCATGGCAAGATGTTACTGTAATCTTGATAATGATCACTTTATCTAAACGTAGCAGTGTGTGGGGGGCAGTTTACCTAGAGAATGTCTGCTGTTGAGAACATGTTTTAACTGTTAGGATGTGTAAGCTGGCTCATTTATTTCTTGAATCATAGTCTGAAAAAATTCACATTTCAGTTTAAACTTGTGATTGTATCAACGATGCAAAACCTTGCAGCTGTGCCTGCCTGTTTCTCATTAATTTGCTTTAGAAATGATCTAAACCTCTGGATTTCATTCAAATGTGAAACAAACTAATTTCTGACACATGAAACATTTTATGATATGGAACTTTCTCCTAGCCAGACCTGGTGAGTTGATTGGAAGGTCTCATCCTAATGAATCCAGTTTTGTACTCTTTCGTTTACCCTGGGCAGTTAGAATGTATCTGTTTAAAAAAACAAAGGTAAAAAGAAAAGTCTAGTCCAACATTTATTTTGATGAAGAAAAGTGTTGCATATAAGTAGAATTATACACCTGTATGGAAAAAAAAAGTCTTGGTACACTGATCACAGCTCTCAAAATTACTGAAACGGAAGACATTTCTTACAGCTAGCGTCTTTTTATAAATCTGGAGTAGTTGCACATAGTCTTTTTCCCTCTGAATAATCACTGAGCAGCTAAGAACAATATTACAACGTATTGTAAAATTTCCCTAGTTTGACTGAGAACAAAGATCAGATTAGTGATTGATTGTAGTCACTGAAGGGTTCGTTGTTTACTCATTTATATTCTTCCCCATAAAAAAGGGATATCAATCCCTTGCTAAATACTGCAGATTAAGAATTTTTTTTAATATTCTGGCATTACCCTTTTTATGTTTAATCACCAATTTTTACTCCTCTAAACTGTGATATGAA
>WAAD01000520.1:28830-40748 GCA_013389945.1 Fregata magnificens | reverse complement strand
ATCCTCTATAATAAAAAAATATTATGGTATTTACTAAGTATTTACAAAATTAAATATGTGTTTGCTTCTACTTCGTATAAAGAATAGATGCTAAAGTCATTAAAAGCCTATCCTATTTTATGTTTATATTTGATCTCTCTATTAATTAAATATGCTTATGTTTTGTCTCCAAGAAAATAAATTGAGATAGATTAGAGCTATATATTATGGATCTGAAAAGTTATGTCTAGCTTTGATGAAAAGTCTGTCTAGCTTTTCTGACACATTTCAAAAGCAGCTAGCTATTAAAATTTCAAACTTCAGTGTAGCTAATCCTTCTTCAGAAGTCGTTCAAGATTAACAAATAAATAAGCCTGATTTAAAATTATCTGAGACTACGTCATTAACTTGCCGGATCTGAAACATGGTGAGAGCCAGCTTTTGAAAAGATGATCTTTTAATAAATATAATTCTTTTCTTAGAAAAAAAATTACAAACTTTTTAAAAGATAATTACTTGGCAACAATATTAGAGATTAAAATTCCCTGAAAGGTATTTCTAAAATAAAATTCCAGTTATACTTTACAGCCTGGATAATTGGGGCATATATAGCACAACTGACCAGCTGTTGGTAAAAGGCAGTATGTTTTAGTTTCTGGACAGTAAGTCTGGGGATGCCAAGGCTTGGAGTAATAGCTTGGCTGTTCTGAAGGTAATGGCAAAATTCTTTCTGGATTCAGTAAAGGTTGTCGCTTTACCTTATGCTGAAATCTTGTGGTTCGTTGGACCCTTACATAGTAATCAGATTCCCTGTGCATGAGGTAGACACAGCAATAAATTTTTTGTAGGGCGACATTTGGTTTTCAGTTGAAAATCATTATGTAAATGTACAGTATCAATTAATAACAGTTTAATTGCAAACTGATTTAATATACCTACTGAATAGACTGTCATTGATTTCACAGAGAATTTTCCAGCAAATCCAAAATACAGCATTCCTGGAAAACTGCAATAACCCTGGAGAATTTGGGGATGCAAAACACTGTGAGAGTGAAACAGATGTACCCTCTGAATGTGCTATAGCTGCATGTATCTCAGCAAGCATGCTGAAGGAGGAATGTGTCACTGACTCAGTAGTGAAAAGCACTATCCCACGCCATTGGTACTCTGCAAGGATATGTAGCTTGCTATCTCTGGAGATATATGTTTTTGCAGTATCTGACACACAGACTCAGAAAAGGCCATGCAAGTTGTACAATCTGATTTTCTATGTGATGGACAGTTCATTTTGTTTGTTGGTCTGCTGTTTGAATATCATGTCTCATAAAGAAGAGAGGAAGTGGAGACAGTGGTAGCATCTTGGGGGAGGGAGGTGGGATGGCTCCTGCTCTTAGAAGCTGCTCGGTGTGTTGGAAGGAGGCTGCAAGGTGGGACAGGCAAGTGTTGAGACACTGGAGATTCAGACAGGAAAGAGTCTGCAGCACCATGTTTCCAAAAGGATGGAGAAAAAACTTGGGAACCACAGGGGAGATAAGAGAGATTTCTGCAAACTAGTAAGCCACTGAGTTGACTGAAAGTAAGCCTGGATAAAAGGATGTGCTTCAAGACGCCATAGCTGAGAGAAGATTGGTTTATGGTCCCTTTTTATTTCTATTCCCTTTTACCTAGGAATTTTTAATTTTCTGTTCTGAAGAAAGTTACTTCTTCCTGTTTACATCCTAATAAAAATTGTGCAGGTTTTTTTCAGTCTTTCTGCCTTGGGGACTTCAGAAATAAGGAAAAGAATGAGGTGGATCACTTCAGGCTCCTATTAATTCTGAATCCCACCATAGTCTGCATTGTCCAAGATGCTTGTCCACTCTTCCTGTGAATTTCTTCATTTGTAGGATTTCAAACAGAGCTATCTAATGACTTTTGAATTTTAAGCTCAAGCTACTATTTTGCAGTGAATGTGAAATATTGAATACAAAAAAACATGAAAAAATTGTTGTTTTCAGTTCCTTAACAGCTGAAAAATCAGATTTGAAAAGCTGGCATGTACTATAAAAAAAATTTTTATTTTATTACCTGACTCTGATTTTCATAATAATGGCTCAGTCAGATTCTCAGCTTGTTCTGCTCTTCTTGCCCACAGTAAATTTAAATGCTATCCAGAATGAATAAAGGTGGGTGAAATATGGCCTCTGGTGACTATTTATAGGACTTGCTTGCTTTTACTGTTATAAACATTCTGAGCTTCCTGTTACAGTTATACAGTTCTTTCTTTCAATTCAGAACACTGGGTGGGGTGGGGTATTAATTATGATCTTTTAAGATGGTATATGATTCATTTCTCCTATTTTATCTTCTTCCCCTTGATCATTCAGCATCTTCTGTCTTCTCTCTGTTTCTTAATATGTTCAATTAATTTAGTCAGTTTTCCATAAATGCAAATTTCTAGATGCCTACACGTGCTTTTCTTAGGCACTCAAGCTATCTGAAACTTGAAACTCTAGATTAGACTCACTTCCTTTTCTGGTTTCCTTGGAGTTACACATTTCAATCCAAAACACTAGACCTTTCAAGAGATAAGCTTCAGGGGTTTCTATTCTGCCAAGCTCAGGTCTGAGCCATAAGTTTAAATTGTAGTTGAATTTCTCTGCATTTCACTGCCTGAGGTGCATAGAGCTTCTGTCATGATTAAACTGAAGTAAAAGACTGAGGTGAGCTTCAGCTTAGCTATTCTTCTTACTCTTAATTAAGATAAATATTCAAATGAGGGATATGAATTTGTTTTCTGTCATATACAAGAAAAATGTCCAGAGTGGTCCAGTCGTACTGTGCTACGTACAAGGGAAGAACAGCCAGTAAAATACATAGTTCCTAATTCTGTTAGGACTTGAAGTATTCACAGACGCATTGTCATTATAAAATTTTCTTATTTAGGAAGAGAGTTTTGTTACCCCTGCTATGGTTCATAACAAAGCTTTCCAGTCTCTATTAAGTCATTTATGACTTTTTTTTAGTAAGCTATTTCTTATGTCTTTTTTCAAAGATTAAGCTTATTTCACATAGGAAAACTGACCACACCATCTTGTGCTGATCAACAGGATATCCTGATTTCTGGAGTGAAAGGTCACAGACTCTTGAATAGCTTTCACCTGGCAGTATGAAATCTTGAAATCTTGATAATGCAGCACTTCATATTACCACTGCCTGGCAAGACAGTGACAAGTGACCAAGGCTCTACGGTAAAAGCTAATGTAAGATTTTTCCTTTGAATATTTGAGGAGATAGGCAATTTTCTAAAGTACTATTTTAATATTTATTTTTTCTATTGGGAAATATATTAACATTTTGGTAGGCAATTTAGCTGCTATGCTGTGTGTGGAAGCAAGTATTTATTGTAGTTGCTGTGTATCCAATAACTGGAATTTGTGACAGCATCAATTTGTTTGTGTTTTTTACTGCTTCTAAGTCTGTTTATTCTTGTTATGTTGCTTGAAATCAGTAACAAATCCCCTGCCATTTTAAGACTTTTCCTGCAGTGAGGTAAACATGGATGAAGCATGACATGCAATGAAACTAGCAAATGTATTTGAGCTTTTTTTAGTGTTTTAGTAAGGATTTGAGCAGAACTCGAGTTGTGGAAGGTACCTACATACCCACCGAGTATTCACCTCAGCATGACCCAGACACTGTTATTTTCATTTGTGGGAGAACGTGTCAGCCTACTCTCTAGAAAAACTTCAAGTTTCAGCACAGCCTGGTCAAGCATGATACAAAATATTTTCAAAAATTGAAGTCAAAATCCCACAATGTTAATTCCACAAGCTTACTAGAAAGGGAGGGGATGCCATTCTTCATATGGTTTTAAATATGTTCTTACCCATCTTTCATTTACATCAATGAGATGGTGATAGCACTTAGGCATAATTGCTCCATAAATGATGGGAAAGAGATGTTTGGAAGTCTTAAAACTATGGAGAGACCTGGTGGAGAGAAGTGAAGGTGCAGTTGGAACTGGTATTTAAAGCACTGTGAAATGAGCAGCCTGCAGGCCTTCTTTTTTGTGATTTTAAACACAGCTGGACAAATAATGAAAATATGCCTTATGTGAGTAGATACATACGTGAAGTCTTTTGTTTTTCTTTTTCAAATCTTGGCAAAACATATCACATAGTAGTGATGTACTGACAGTCTCTTGAGATATACTTGGTAGGCATTTAATTCCCGAAAAAGGATATTATTAATCATTGCAACCAGCTATCACAAGGAACCATTATAAAATAGAAAAGGGTGCATGTTTCAAAATAGTTTTGAGGACCAAATAATGGAACAATTATTCTTCACTCTAGACTAGCTGAGACGACCAAGGCTAAGACAGGCAGCAACATGAACATTGTCTGGGTGGCAAGAAGGAGACTTGTGGATCAATGTGTGCTCAGGATTCCACAAACATAACAGTGTAGCACCCTTTGTTTCCAGGAGAAGAATAAGGAGAATGTTAGGATAGAGAAAATGTTTTCCTTAAAATGGACAGGACAGATGTTTTCATAGACCTCGATTTTTTTAGAATCCAGTGTATGGCCTTTAGTGCGCTGTGGGGTTATGTGCCAGGTGCATGTTAGTCATGTGATGGAGAAGAGTATGGGATGCAAGGTCACTGCTGCTGGTGGATGTGCCTTTTGGTGTGGTCTCTGTTGCTTTTGCAAATGTGGGTGTTGTGTAGCACACTAGCTTCATAAACCCGCAACCCAGACCTATCCAGCAGACGTATCACAGAAGCTGAATGCATGGCTATGAAAGGAAAAGACTGGCACCACAGAGCTGTCAATGCTTGGTGGCCAGAGACCATAGGTGAGGGGTGGAATGAACGGGTACCGCATTAAAGTGTCTGAGACTTCTGATGCCTATCCTAAAAAAAGGACTTGACTTTGAGTCCAGGGACATGTCTACACAAAACCAGAGAATCACACATAAGCTTGGGTCTGGACATAAGGAAAGTAGGCAGCTGTCCTAAAAGATGGGGAATGGTAGGAAATTACAAAGTGACTACAGACCTCCTATCTACTTTACTTGTTCCTGAGTCCTGAAAAAAATAGCATTATGGAAGTGGCCACTGGTGTTTTTCCTCAGGGAGAAGTGGAGTGCGTATGGCAGAAGTTGCTGCTGCTGTGAGGTCAAGGAGGTTGAGGGTAGCTAGCATATCCTTACAGCAGTTACTGTACCAAACCTACTTGCCAATGCTGCGCTTTCTGAGGATGACTGAGTCAACTTGTTTCTCCAGGGCTCTGCCTCAGCTCTACAACGGCTGTTCCTCCTCCTCATTACTAGCTTTGCCACCACCCTCATTAATTTCTTAAATTTTTCCTTTAAAAAAACCCCAAATGCACACATGAATAGCACATGTTATGTAGTGACAGTCAATTAAAATATACTTGACAGATATTTAGTCTTACTTATATACCATACCCACTTATGGCAAAACACCGTACAAAGAAAAAACAATAGTAAGTAGCTACAAGTTGCTAGTGAAAACCAACAGAGATGAGAAACCGAATGGCCTGACCAGGAACTACCTTTCATGGAGAGCTGCTGTCTTCACACCTCTGAGAAGATTCGACCTGGCCCCAGCCCACCCGCTCCCTCTGTGAGCCAGACCCTGTGCAGAAGCTCTGTAGCGCAGGGACAGGGCAGTACATGGGCAGAGGAACCATGCAGCTACCGCCCCTGTAGATGCAGCTGTAGTCATAGCCACCTACTGAGCAGTCATGACACCTGTCTTTCCTGCCAAGAATTTTGAATTTGTGAGTAAAATGACTACTGTCATTTACATTACTGCAGTGTTCAGTGCAGTTTAGCTTAATCTATTTTGCTCTTTACAATGAATAATTCTTCTATGCTCTTTGATAATGTTCTGAGAATAACAAATAATTTTAAAACCAGTTTTATTTTTTTTCTTGTCTAAGTAAATAAAAAGGTAAGAAGAGGAAGCAAGCCACATTAGCCTGAGTGAAAGGACAGAGAGTTCAGATGTTGGAAGGGGAACTGTGCCTTCACTTGCAGTGGAAAGTCTAGTCTGCCATTTAATAAGTTTGGGGCTTCACACTTTGGGTGCACATAGAAATTGTCACGTATGGTGTAATTTCTAAATGTGCCTTCATTAAAACTGTCCTGGATGGGGATTAAAGGAGTGTAATTTGTCAGTGAACCAGAAATCAGTGCAGGGGTTGTGGTTCGAGCTGATAAGGCCTTGGAGGAAATTCCCTCCCACTGTTAGGAAAACTGGAAAGCGGAAACCTGAAGTATGACTGCTTTAGCTGATAAGAGAAAAATAAAATTATCTTAAACTAAGGAGGGGTTTTTTTTCACTCTATTAGATTTATCAAGAGGAAAATATTGATACAATTTATCATTAAGCTGAAAGTTAAGTATACGTAAAACTTTAATTTTTGTTTTTTGTTCATGCCAGCTGTATTCATTGACTTCTTAGATAATAAAGTATGATGTGACTAAATTGGTAAGTGGTGTAAGCTGAGGTAGCATGAGTAACTTTTCAGTTTGCTTGTCATTCCTTTTAGGCTTCTACTTAAAATGACTGCAAATTGCTCAACTGATGTTAATATGACCCTTCATCTGAAATAGAATTATTAAGCACTTTGGCTTTATCAGCTGTGCTGTAGTTTGCAGTGTTTGGAAGACATAGTGAAAGAGTTTTAATCAAAATGAATATCAGCATTCCCTTAAATTATCCACTTTTCACTCATTTCATACCTGTGCAATGCCTGCTGAAGGACTGAGGTAAAGGTTATCTTTGACTGTAAAGCTTATGTTACTGTGTGCATAAGCTTACATAAATTATGTGGCTCCAGTTTGCTGTTATGAAATCTCCTGACCACTTTAGTATTTGCTTGTGTGATAGTTTTATAAACATTTGCTTTCAAAACTTACAAATTCTGGTTTATGCTTAAAATTGTCACTTGGCACACTGCTGCATCATGAAATACCTTTTCATTTGTGTACCCATCATACGTCAGCCAGGTTGGGAGGCTGGGACAGCAGTAGTCATTTGTACTTCTTCACTGTCTAAGTGAATTGCCTTGGGCAATGGGTTTGCTCAGCCTAGGAGATGAAATTTCTTCCTTTTCTTTGAAATGAGAGAGGAGATAGGGAGTGAAGTGCCCAGGGTAAGACAGAGATGTTGCCATAGATGACAAAGGATCACTGGCAATACGGGTAGATGCGCAGGGTGGGGAAGGGGGAGACAAAGAGACTGAGAAGAAGGAGAATATGCTTTAATAGCAGAGCTAACCAAAAGCAGAAAGGACAAACTATGCACATCCTCCCTAATTGAAGACAGGAAGATCTGGTGAGCTCTCAGTGACAAAAAAGGCTAGAACACAAAGCAGTTTCAAATATATTTGATTTTCATATTTAATTGTATTTTATCTGCTTTGTATTTCATGCAAATAGCAGTAATGTGTTCAGTTCTGCTTCTCAGGCATGCAGCTTCAAAAGAATTTAATTGTAAACCAAAAGACTCACACCTTCAGTGGTATTTTAAAAGGCTATGTTTAAGCTTTGGGTGGAGACAGGTGGAGAATATGACTGGAGAGTCAATACTGAAAGGAAACAAGTGCCTGGAGCATGGGTATGAGCTTTCAAGACAAAATGTAGGTGAAGAGTTTTAATTTCAGGTATGTGCCTCTGGCTGTGTCTCAGGTATGAGGACAGAATGCTGCTGGACCTCTGTTCAGAGCTGGGGTATTCACACAGCCCACGCCCCTGGCAAATACTTATTCAGTGGCCAAGGTTAGATTGGACTCTGCAATGGACTGCTACACTTTGGTACCTGTAATCAATCAGCATTCGTGGCACTGCTTTGCCATTAGGAAGCAATGTTGATAATGGGGCCAGATGTTTTGATTCAACCTGCTCATTTAGAAATAAAGTATCTGAGGACTAGTTGAATTAACACTGAAAGCCTCAAACAAGAAGATGGTTTGCTCACAGCTCTTCTAGACAACCTTTGACACATTAATTTTTTCTCAGAGCCATTCTTGGTTCTCTCTTAGTCAGTGCTTGGAGCTTCCATGATTTTTCTGTCACTGCCCATGGTGTTTGCAGGTGTTTCTCATGCACACTGAAGCAATACTTAGTGAAGTCTCTCTGCTGACAGTCCCAGAGTGGCCTTGTCCAGGGCTTTTTGGTTTGGATGGTGACTATTGGTTTTGCTTTGTCTTACGAATCTTTTTTTGGAATGATGTTTTCCTGTTACAACTGATTCACTCAGGGCAATTTTTTTTGTCTGCCAGCTTAAAGGCATTTTGGCTAATACATACCAGCCTTTCTGGGCCATCCTGCAAAATAAAGATGAAAAGTGTCCCTAANTCCAAGATCTTGGTGAGCAATCAGCCCCTTGTGAAATGGAAAAAAAAAAAAAAAAAAAAAAAAAAAGAAAAGAAAAAAGGAACATTTTATAGCATTTTGGTTTAAGAACATTTTTTACTTAGTATAGTGTTTTTGTAAGTTCATATTCTACCTTGGTATGTGCTGCTCCTTATATGTGTAATGCAGGTTGGAATGTAAACTTTCTTCCTCATTCCCAAAATCTCCATGGCCTTTCAAGTGAGTATAATGCAGGACATGCTGCTAACTACTAGGGAGACAGTATTCTATATGTATTTAAACTTAAAACATAAAAAAAGAAAGTCTTAGATAAAAATACTAAATATATAGATCCATATGTTTTAGGGGAAAATGTCATTTGAAAATGAATTTTTCCCTCCAAAAACTCTTGCCAGTAAAATAAGTAGGTGGAGTCTGAAAGACAGACTACTATTAGCTTTTGATTAAAGATGATCTGGTGTATGTGCAGGTTGTTGCCACAAGGGGAGTTCCACTCTTTCACTTTCCATTTCTTTCCTTTGCTCTAGATCTGGGAACTGTGGCTGCTCTGTGAGTTAGTTTAATAAGCTGAGCACATGGAAAACCAGTCCACCAAAAGAAAAAAAAATTAGAGATGTTTCCATTGGATCGACTTGGCAAAGTGGATAAACTGGAGAAGAACATGCTTCCACCACTGAGAGCTGACTCAAAAACCCTCAAGTGTGGGACTGAACTAGACCCCTTCGTAGTGACAGATACTCTCAACTAACACAAATTCAGAAAGCTACCTGACATTTTAGACACCAGTTTTTCACCTATACAACTTATTCTTTGTTGTGATTCCTGCCCTGTCCATGCTTTTTTTATTACTACTGAACTGTGAAACGGAGGTTTTGAAAAATATTTGTGTTACAGTAGCAGTTTGTAAACACCAAGTTTGCTACTATTCATAAAAACCTGTACTTTGTACTAGTATACTTGCTTTTTTTTAGTCACAGTATTACTCACATTTGTCTTTTGAAAGGCTAAAACTCAAGTAATAAACAAGTTTTGCAGGGTTTTGCGGTTTTTGTTTGCTTGTTTGTTGGGGGGTTTTTTAGGCTTTGGGATTACAAAGTAGCATTGCAACACTTCAGACAGTATCTGTCAGGGCAATTTAGGGAACTAGAATGAGAATAAGACAAACAAAATTTGGACATGTAGAAACATTATCCTCTAATTTGGGGGAAATGCTCAAATGCATAGCATTTGTTTCCATTTTGTTCTGTTTGCTTATTTAATTCTCTCCTTACATGTGTTGCAGTCTCTTACATTCAGGTCAGCTGGACAAGGATAGTTGGGTATGGTAAACACACTGTGCAAGCACTGCAACAGTATGCAAAGGAATCCATTTTATTCAGGGCAAGTCTAGATTGTTTAACAGGAAAGGCAATGTTTACTGAGGTTGGTGAGACAGATTTCATAATATCAGCTTGTCGAAACTGTGTAATAAATGGGATACTCAAAACTGGACAAAGAGGAGAAATGGGTCTTTGCCCCTAATATCTGTATCACCGATAGTAGACACTGCCCCTTTTGGCCTCCTTGTCTCAGCATCCAGCTGCAGTTTTTAGCATTTGAATATGACTATGAAAAATGACCTGACATTGTTCTCCAAAGAGTTTGCATTGTTCATTGTAGGCTTATTAAACACCATCACCACTTATGTAGAGGTCTGTTTGTTAAGCAGATATATTTGCACTGCTATTATATTCTCTGGTTTCCCTGCAGAAACACAAATAAGAATACGCGTACTCAGTTTCTATATAAGTCAGTTTCTATACAAACATATATAGGCCTGATTCCAGTCCCATTTACTCTTATGATATGAAACACTGCTCATTTTCAGTGCTGGCATTCTCAAGAGCCAGATGAAGAATTTTTGTACAGATTAAACAGTAACAGAAAGGATAGAGGTGTGGGATGTGTGGAGAAAGGAGTCATTTCCATTCAGCAAGCCTCCCACTTGCTACTGAAAACTCTCTATATTGGGCTTGGGGAGTGCAGTGGAAAGAGTACAGAAGATAGCTTTTCTATTTGCTTCAGCAGAAATGCATGAGTCAGTTAATGCCAATCGACACCGATTCTCTCAGTGCAAAGTATTACCAGACACTTCAATATGTGCAGTTTTTAAGACAACACTTGGAGGAGGAGCACGGGAACGAGCTGACAAAAGTTGTCACAGTTCCATTTCCATTAGTGGAACCACCATACTGATTTATACCAGCTGAAGGCGTGCTAACAAGGCACCCACAGGAACGTTGTGTCTAATTTAGAAAAGAACGACTCACTTTTTTACAGTATTTTTAAACAACCATTTAAGGTCTTACAGAAGGGATAGTTCTGTTCAGTTTTACATGTTTTGGATCAGACTGTGCAAAACCATTTATTTATTGAACTTAATTTCCTTATGACAGTCCCATAAAAAGAGGCATGGTAAGTGTCAGAGAAAAAGGATGGAGGATCATTTTGAGGGATCAAGCTTGTTTTCTTATTTTAGATAAACATGTATAAAATGCCCAAATTTTTGGCCCTCCAGACGTTGCAGTGTTTTCTGTAATAATTATTACTTCATTCCGCAACTTTCTAGCTGTGAATATAGCTAGATGGATGGGACTATGACTCACAGAATAATGTAACATAGGGAAAGATCATGAAGGAACAAACAAGTTATATGTTAAGAACATTGAAATTTTAGCCTTCTGTAAAAACTGTGAGCAAGCCAGCTGATAAAACTTTGGCACAGTTTGCTTTATTCATTTGCTCATTTATTGTATAGAAGAAGTTTTGAGGCATTGGCTGGCTTCTCAGGGTTAAATCCCCACTTTTTTTCCCCCTTTTTTTAAAAAATTGATTAATAATCAAAGTCTTTCTATTGTTTCCAGCTAAGAATGTCAGTTATTTGACGGCAATATATCATTCATTGTTTTCAATGGACATTAATGCAAGGTCATATTGACCTTGTGTAAATTTTGCTTTAAGAACTATTAACAATAGACCTCTGGTGCATGTGTTTCTGCATGTCTTGTTGGCATCATATAAAAAGCATTTTGAA
Source organism: Fregata magnificens (assembly GCA_013389945.1). Taxonomy (NCBI): domain Eukaryota; kingdom Metazoa; phylum Chordata; class Aves; order Suliformes; family Fregatidae; genus Fregata; species Fregata magnificens. The sequence continues at coordinate 29,305 of WAAD01000520.1, read as the reverse complement.
AGTATAAGTAAAAACCATCAGTTTCAACAGAAATAATGACCCCATTTGCCATGGAAACTAAAGGACTTTATGAAAATGCACTGAGCTGTTTTCCATACTAAGGTAAAATTATTCTAAAAATAGGACTGGTGCTTGGTGTTAACTGGCCAGTTGCAAAGATTTTACTTTCTGAGCCTTTTCAAGCAAAATATAAACACTTCTGAATATTTTTGAGAAAGTCAACAACTGAATTCCTTTTTTTCAAAATTGCTTTTCTTTCAAGGCTAGAAAGAAAAAAATCAAAACCAATGACTTTTTATAACAGCAGATGGCCAGTATAAGTAAACAGCTGAAATTTAAAATGACATTTAAAACAAGACTGTAAGAAAGTTACAATAAATCTATGTTACTACAACACACCCTTTCCTTTCCTTTCCTTTCCTTTCCTTTCCTTTCCTTTCCTTTCCTTTCCTTTCCTTTCCTTTCCTTTCCTTTC
>WAAD01000520.1:0-28547 GCA_013389945.1 Fregata magnificens | reverse complement strand
ACTTGCACGTAGAGCAGCATGCCCCCATGGTGTCCCAGGGACAGGAGTGGGGAGCAAGGTACAGCTCTGTATATAAGTCTGACTCCTGATTCCAGTCCTCTGATTTACAAGCAAATTTTTTTAGGGAAACCCCCCTGCTCCATGTCAGCTGTACACCTGGCACAACTGGTATAGCTGGTTTGGTCTTTGCCTCAAGAAAAGGTGTTTGTGGAAAAATTCTGAGTTCTCTTCCCAAAAGCGCTACCTTAGATATCTAAAATTTGGGGATCATGAAGACCTTCACAGCTGTTCATGTGTTTCCAGACAACATCATGGACCAAATTTCTGCGACTGAATCCCCTCACGAATGCAATTTTCTATCCCTTGGCATGCAGAAAGCCACTGAAACTGCTGAGCTACTGTGTGCCTCGGTGCTAGTGGAATTCTCAATTTAGGTTTTCCCATGTAGCAGGACAGGTGCATGTGCCGCATACTTCATCAATACCAATACTTCAGCACACTTGCCTGGCATGTGGTTGGCTTTTTTCAGATGTTTCTTCTGCCTCATTTGGAGCTGGCACTTAAACCCAGATCTCCCCAGTGTCCTGAGCACCATAAGACATAATGACAGGAGTGTTTTTTCATCTCTTATGTTGATGCTGAGAACAGGTGTAAAGCAGAAACTAGTTTTGAGGATGGCAAGTATTACTGTACAACAAACTCTTTTACCAAGTTTGTCATTCCTATATTGTGCATATTTTAGAAACTTGTAAGCATAGTGGTTCTCATAAATATTTCAATATTATGTATTAGGTTATATTTCAAAATCTATTAGTTACTTGGAAATATAGATTTGGACAGATATAGTCATCCAGTATAGTTGTGGTGTAGTAGCTCATGGTACTCAACTGCAGTCAGAGTCATCAAGAGCATTGATTTTGTACTTCAAAGTCAAATTGCTACAAAACCACTGTAAGAAGGAGTTACGAGCAACTGAAGGTGCATTTGAACTGGATAAGAAACCAGAAGCCAGTTTAGATGACAGTGAGGACAGAAGCAAGAAAGAAAGTTGCTACTCTGAGCTAGGAGAGCACCTGTTGCTGACAGGACTTGTTTGTCAGCTGTCAGTTCACAAGCTGAATGAAGATGAGCTTAGAAGTTACTGGGAATCTGTGGTGGCAGTGAGGTTACTACACTTCTGCCTGATATTCTTTGGTTCAGAAAAAGTTGGGACATGCATGCAGCTGGGACATGTGTTGGTAAGTGAAACTAGAAAGATAGATAAGCTGGTAAAACAGGTCAGTAAAAATTACACAGTTAGACCAGGACTGGTCTTCTGTCTTGTTTGTTGCATCATACCTTTTTTTTAAGTTGCAGGGGTGGTTCAACACGCTGAAATGAATCAGAAATCTCAGTTCTCTCCCATGGTGTATGTGAGCTCAAAGGATTTTTAAAAGAGCAAACTAGCAATACTTCTTTGCAGTTATGGGCCAATGAGTGGGGTTTAGAGTGCTCTTATGAAGAGTTCTGCAAAAGTTCCCTGCAGGAGGGATAAACTAGGAGGATGAATACATGATGGAGATCTACCAACCAGCTGGCACTGGGAAAGTCCCACAGCATCTTTGAAGAAAAAATTAGGTACACACCAGGCTGGACAGACCTTTTGGCTCTACAGCACTTCCTTAGAGTACAGGATACTCAGGTCCAGATATTTAAATAAAAGAACAGTAAGAGAAGAGACAAAGGAAGATCCACCACAAGAAATCTATTCACCTGGGCTGTTTAGGGCAGCTGGAAACCCTCTGCCTCTCGCTCCCTTTCCCCAGAAAAGTTTATTTCAAATCCTTTTTTCCATGTCACACTGAACAAAAATGTCAGCAAAAGTTTCTTGATCTAGTCATTAGGCACAGGTCTCACCTTCTTCTCAGAGTTTACTACCAAAAAGTTAAGCGGTTCAGTGTGAAATTATTCCACACAGCCTATACTACTCACCTTACTTTGCATTGTATATGGAACTAAATTCATGAGAAGAAAGGTTTTTATTAGGCTACAGGACATCTAAAAGTTAAGTACTGCCTGGGAAGTGTTGCGGTGCTTCAGTATCTCTAGGGATTTTGATCTTAGGGACCCTATGGAAGATATTACTTCTATGTGCAAGACAGGATGAAATTGTGTTGTCGCTTTAAAGATTTACCTTTGTGGTGATGGCAAAAAAAAAAAAAAAGCTTGTAGACACATTCCAGTGTATATTTATTAATCATAAACTGATTAAGGAATCTGTCAAAATAGACTTAATCTAAGCTTTGAGCTGTGCAGTTTAGCAGTTCAAATTTAAAAATCCGCAGAAAATAGTAAATCTCAGGAAGGATGGAATTTGCCCTAAAGGTCACCTAGAGGATGAAAAGAGATGAAGCGATAGCTAAGGAATTTTCACTGTTAAAAAGGTGTATCGTCAGGAAATTATAGTGCATTTTCTCTGGAAAACTTAAAATTTTCAGAATGAGTCTAAAAATGAGTATGAATACTTTTCCTATTTAGCTTCTTTTGGATTTCTGTGTTAGCAATGGCACCTGCTTTTACAGATGTGTTATTCCATAGAAGACATAGTTAAGAGGACATTTTATATGAGCAGAAGTTGAAGCTGGCCCAGCATTACTGAATAATATTAATGTTCTTTCAACAGATCAGTAATTTAATTCATTACATTCATTTAATGTAACTATTCAAATGGGAGTTGGGAATAATTATCTTTTAGTCCCTGACTTTGCACCTCTGGGGCCACAAATCAATGCTTGGTGAGGATCACAACAATTATTCTAACCAAAGGGATGTAATACACACTAAGTTAGTTGGTTTCATTTCTTAGAGGGCTAAAGTCTTCACAGAACTACACTGAGGTTTGGCACAGTTCATGACTTGGTAGGCTTTGCTCTAAAGAGACACAGTCTGAAATGAGCATCAGCGGAGAAATACAGTCTCAATCCCCTGGAAAGCTGAAGTGTGGTTCCACGAGCAATTAACAAAATTGTGCATTGTGACTGTCTGTTCCACACCAGTCTTTCATAAGGTATTAAACCTGGTCTCAACTGCCTTGATCAGTAGTATTTGAGCTCAGCTTCCTCCTTGAAAAAGCAATTAGCATAAAACCAGCACCGAACTACCATCAATGGAGTCAACCACTGCTCTGCTTTAGCATTCTGATTTCTCTTATTGCACTGGATTTCTTAATTCCAATTTGACAGTGAGGTGTGTACAAGTATTTGGCTTTGAAACATATAATCAAGTATTTATAAACAAGTATACCTTGTAAAAAAATCTCCCATAATGTTTAAGCTTTTAGCAACTTTTCTTTTATTTATGACAATGAAATTAAAAATATAGGGCTTAAAATAAATTAGGAAGATTCAGTACAAAAGTAATCAAGGGATATATAATATTTTATTTACTTTTGTACACTACCAGAAGCTATATTAAACCCTCACATTGTTGTGTGCCAATAAAATCACAGGATGTTTTCATAAAAGGAAATATTTATGAGGAACAGAAATGTTTAATTTGAATGTATTACCTATTCCTTTTGGTTGGGTTTAACATTGATATGTGCTTGCTTTAGATGATACCTTTTTAACCCTGGAAAAATTGTAGTCTAGAAGACAGATTTACAAAATGAGGAGGAAAATAGACTTCTGAGAGACATACAGTAATTCAGATTAGGAAACTTTCTTTCCCTTCTTGCCATTTTAATGTCACTTTTTTCTTCAGAAGAAGATTTCGCTGAGCTTCCTTGATATAAGAGAACAGGTTCAGATAAGGGCTTAGTATTAGATCAAGGAAGTGACTGAGGTAGGTATTAGGTTGGACACTTTGGAAGAGGAAGATATTTGTCCCTTTTTACATACAGGACACAAAATGATGATACAAGCATATATGCAACAAGAAGGAATTCCAGTCTCTGGGCCTTGGCTCTTTGATGTTTAAAATAGTCAAGCAGATCCAGGCAAACCCTAGCAGTTTGGTGTCTTGAAGGTTTATGAGAACACTTTTTACAGTTTTGCTGGGTTTTGAAGAGGACTGAATTTAGGATTGTCTTGAAGTGTGAATACACATGTTTTCACTTATTGTGGGGTTTAACATAGCTGATATCCTGTTCCAGGGAACAGTTAGGTATTTCCCGTGCCCAGTACCATTTCATTCTTGTTTCATCTGATCTGGTGATCAGGCAGCTAAAACCTTTATTGTTTAAGAATTCTTATAGTAAATGGGATAGTTTGTCAACTTGTCTGATGATTTTTTAGGATTCTTCAAATGTAAAAAATGCCCAGGAGGCTTTCTTTCAGGTATTATTATTGCTGTATAAAGTAGTTTTTGTATGATGCTTCTTTTTCTCTGACAGATGCTGTTTTGTTTAACTAAGTCTTATGTGTCTCCTCCTTTGTGAGATAAATTTTAAGCATAATCTCTGAATATCTTTAGGGTCTAGACCTGAGAGAGCCTAATAAGAGAAGTACTTAGCGTCTGTCCAGATCCTAGCTGGAATCCTGGTCAAAGACTACTCAACCGTTGCAAGGTGGGGATAGCTCTGAGGCTACTTGGAGATCTTTTTCCAGGCCACCTGTGAAACATTAAAATGCACACACAGACAAAAAAAAATAAACAAGAAAACCCCACTCATTGCTACTAATGTGTCTCTAGATTTAACTGGAAGCAAGCAACAAAATTGCAGGTTTTGTTTGTGCTGTGTTTATACCAAATAGTTTGCTGTAGGTGTTACCCAGATGTGTCCCTCAGTTGTCAAGTCTCTGGCACCTATTCAAGTTTTGTCTTCTCTAGTTAATTCATCTGCTTTATAGATAGTGGAAAGTATTAGCAATGATAGAGCAGAAAAGATTGCTAATGACTAGATAGACTATTACATAACCCCAAATATGTTTTGAATAATGTTATTGAGACATCTTCTAATACTAAGTAGTGTCTTTTAAAGCAGTCTACAGGGAAAAACCTTGGCCAAAAAAGCAACCTCATCAGAGAATATGTGAGGTTTTTTTAATGTACATTATACTCTCTGAATAAAATGGCACTGTGAAAAAATAAATGTGAAGTACTATACCAACTTAGTCAATCACAACAGGACAGATGCTATAAGGTAATTACCCAGCAAATCAAAGAATTTTTTGTATTTGCTATGTTGTTATCACAATGTGATTAAAATTAAGTGTATATTCATGCATTGGTGAAGGCTTCACTGTATGACTCTGAAATTTTGTGCATAGTGCGCCTTTCAGAATCTTTCCAAGAGATTTCAACTCAATTCTCTCAGCACGTTTGCTAAATTTGTATTATAAGCTGCAGCAATGCCAATGTGTTGTGGAATCAAATAAAAAAAAAAATGCCCTTAAGAATGATAAGTCTTGCAGGTAATAGAAAAGTAATTATATTATTCTAGCCAGCAAACATGTGGGAGAAACAATTAAATCTAGAAAAAATTACCCAACCAAACCAAACAAACCTCCCACACCACCACAATAATAAAAAAATGCCATTGCCATGGAAAGGTGAACAAATTTAAAGAATAAGGGAGGCAACAAGTTATGTCCATGTGTTTTTCTTGGATGAAATGCTCTGTACAAGACTGTGTTCTGAAAGTCTTGGACTGTGTCTGAATCCCTTCGGTACCAAGGGCAACGTGATCAGAAAGATGAACAATAACAAAATGTCTGAGTTATTGATGTGCTTGTCTTTAAAATGTGGTATTTAAGTGCCTTTACAATTCTCCTTTTTATGGACATAGTGGCTATACAGAGAGCATAGAATGACTACTTCAGACATAGACCTTCATAATTGTGAGATAAATATCCCTTCATTCCCTTTCTGTGCTGACAGTGGATGAGATTAATTTGAAAGACAAGCGCAGTTGTGTTGAGCCTCTCAGTCCTGTCTCATAACCAGCCATATTACAGGACCTACTGAATCCAACCATGCTGCTATTGCTTAAATCTATGGTTTTACTTTTTTGGGGTTTTTTTTGTCCTTAGTGGAAACTAGCAGAAAGCATAGAAAAAAATATATAAGTTTTGGTCAGCTGAGTCGCGTCTTGAACTTTCAGTCAAAATGAAGCCAGATGAGCATCCCAACCTGTTGGCTGAGAACTGTGTTTTATTGCATTTTAGGTGTACCCTTTGATGATCAGATATACATTGGTGATGAAGACAATCAAGTGGACAAAGTAAGCTAACCCCAGATTTCTGGTTAGATAATAGTGATCTGTAAATATTATTTAGCACACATCTGAGCAAAACCAATCTGAAACTAGTTAACTGGTCAAAGACCAGAGAGTCAAATTTGTGAAGAATGTAAGGTACATTAAGCAATTTTGACCAGATGTATGAGAATATACTTTTTAATAGCTCCTTAAAATTATTTCCAAAGAATTATTTTTACTTTTTTTTTTTTCAAGTTTTCAAGAGGTAATTAAAGGTTGTGAGTGTGTGTGCAACTCAATTTAGGGTTAAAAAGTTTATATTTTCACACTTTTCGCTATAGATACTGAATATTGATATACACGGTAGCAGGAAGCTGTCCCTGTTATGAGTCTACTGTGAATATTCATTTCCTAAATATATTAAGAAGACCAGGATGAAAAAATAAACCCCATTTATTTCTCCAAACAGCTTATTACTGATGAAGTGATAAGAGAAACAAAATAAAAATACTCTTCTTTCCTTCAGTACAGCTCACCTAACACACTCGCGTAGTCTAAGAATTGGCTATCTCATTTCTATTACTAAAATCCTGAGCTTATTAAAAACATATAAAACCAGTAACATAACAAAAAGCCTAAGATAAAAAAAAAGTAAAGCTAGACTTTTATAATTATACTAGCAGTTCCTTTTACTGTAGATGCAGCCAATTTAGATAGAAAGTGGTTTTGTTGCATTATTATCCATTTGTCCCTGAAAAAAAAAAATTCCCTATATCAGAAAAAACCCCATTTTATGCTTGTATTACTATTTCTATATTAAAGGTTTCAGCAGCACACAAATGCTGTAACTTGACAGAGGCAAGGTATATCATACAAAGAGAATGAGAGTTCTTGCATTAAGAAGAACTAGCAATTACTGCTCAGGTTCCTTGCAAAACCTTAAAAAGTCTATAGACATCTAAGCAAAAAGTAAAGTTTGTTGTTTCTGCTGAGGACATGCATATTGTGATTTTAATTGCCGTATTTCCCTATCCTTAGCATAAATGATAGCTGACACTTACTCAAAGTATTAGTAAATGTAAATGAGCTTAAGAAAGCCCAGAGATAACGTGCACAAAATAGAAGCAATGGAAGCATTTGGAGTATAGAAATAGCCTTCAAGAATTCTGAAATGGGAAGATCCGCTGGGAAAAATAGGGGGTTAAGAATTAATTTCCTTTATTTTTAACCAAACACCTGTATAACCCATAATCTTGCTGAATTGTAATGATATTTTTGTATTGTTTTATCCCCTCTCTCTTACACATGGTCTACAGGGTTTATTTGTGAAAAGCTGATCTCTGTTAACACACTTCAGAGAGCTGAAATAAATATCTTTTTCTTGCTCTATTCTAGACAAGAGGGTTGAACACCTGATGTTCCATCATACAACATTATTGTGTTTTCATTATGTCAGTTTGTGCTGGTTTTGGCTGGGATAGAGTTAATATTCTTCACAGTAGCTAGTATGGGGCTGTGTTTTAGACTTGTGCTGGAAACAGTGTTGATAACACAGGGATGTTTTAGTTATTGCTGAGCAGTCCTTACACAGAGTCAAGGCCTTCTCTGCTTCTCACACCACCCCACCAGCAAGCAGGCTGGGGGTGCACAAGAAGCTGGGAGGGGACACAGCTGGGACAGCTGACCCCAACTGACCAAAGGGATATTCCAGACCATATAGCGTCATGCTCAGCATATAAAGCTGGGGGAAGAAGAAAGAAGCAGGGGATGTTCAGAGTGATGGCATTTGTCTTCCCAAGTAACCATTACACATGCTGGAGCCCTGCTTTCCTGAGGATGGTGGAACACCTGCCTGCTGATGGGAAGTAGGGAATGAATTCCTTGTTTTGCTTTGCTTGTGTGCGTGACTTTTGCTTTACCTATTAAACTGTCTTTATCTCAACCCATGAGTTTTCTCACTTTTACCCTTCTGATTCTCTCCCCCATCCCACCGAGGGGCAGTGAGCGAGCTGCTATGTGGTGTTCAGTTGCCAGCTGGGGTTAAACCATGACATACTTTGATGTTTTTAGGTGGTTTCAATCCTCACAAATAATAAGGTACCACTTTAAAAAATCACACTCAAGTCTGACATGCAGAACATTCCTGGTAAAACTAGTTGAAAACTTTTGCAGTTTTTATAGGTGTTTATAACTATGGTTTTTAAAGGCTTTTAAATTGAAAAATGTTGAAATTAAATTCTTAAGTATGTCTCTTATTTTGTTGTTTCATTTTAGCACTCAATTTTTTGTTTTTCTATATTTGCATTTTAATTTTTTTCCTATTTAGAGGAAACATTTTAATATTGTTGAAATCAATTGTTTTAGTGTTTTGAAGTTAATGTTTTGAGGATTTGAGCTTTTTTGTTCCTTATGGAAAAATATCAAAATCGTGATTATTTCTTTTTACTTGGGATATGAGACATTTCAGGATTCCTTTCGGAATGGACATTACTTTATGGAACATGGACTGTTTGGAAATCTGAGTTGCTAACCATGACCAAGATAATAAAGCTCAGTGTAGCATAATATAGCTTAACTGAATATAAATGTAGAGAAGTCAAAATTATGAGAGGTCTAAAGTAGCTGTACACTGAAGCATTACCATTAGCACAGACTGGTTTAGGTCTTATTCCCGTGGTGAATGATGTGGTCATGGTGATAAGACTGTTTACCTTCCGTTGACATCTTTGTGAATCTGGCCCCAAAATGTACTGAAGGAAAAGTGAAGTGTTTGCTAAATAGTAGTTTGGAAACTTTGTGTCAAAGTCAGCAAAGATAACTTTAGATCAATTGGATAGTGTTACTTTTGGAGAGCTGCTGGGAAAGTTAGCAGGTAGATAGTGAAAGAGAGCTACAGAGTTCACCTTAAAAGTGAGATGTTGGCTATGTAGGCAGACATGAAGGCTGGAGAGCAAAAAGGGGAATGGCAAGAGTTAAATATATACATATAAATAAAACCTGCTCATTTCTAACAGCTATTTTAAATGAGAAAAAGTGGCCTCAGAGACTTTTATTCATTCTTATTTACAGAGAAAATGCAAGTGTCATATTGCATCATATCATATCATATCAGGTGTCTAGTTTTGCTTGGATGCTCCTTTACAAAGCAGTTAATCTGTGGTGGAAAATAGTCTCTGTATTCTGTAGAAAAAGGGGATACTTAACATATGCACGGTGTATGATCACTGTACACAGGTTCAGCATCACCGCCTAACAGTTGAGCACTAAAATTATGAGTCAGTTATGCTAGGATATTCTTAATTGGAGGAACTTTTGCATATGCATATAATATGCCATATACTTGTTCATCTTAGATTTGCATTACATTATTTTTTTTCTTTCATTCAGCTCTAGTTTTTTTTGTGGTGGATGGGGGGGTTGATATCTTCNTATTTAAAAAAAAAAAAAAGAAAGCAAATATGTTCAGAAGACAAGAAAAGACACAGGACTATATGTAAGGTAGGTAATATCTTCGTACTTTTCATTCATGAACTGCTCCTTTTATTTTGTTTTCTTCTTTATTTTACCTATTATTTTTGTGGAAGATGCAATACGTACATTTCACTGTTGGAGCAAAGTATTTTAATACATTTTTACTTTATATTAAAATTATGAAACACTTAAAAATGAAAGGAGGGAAAATTCCTTTCTTGCATATTTTGTTTCCAATCTCTGCAGGTTACAAAATCAGCCGAAGTGCAACTTGCACAGGTATTACTGAGACTCAGCCTTAGACAGCTGACAAGCTGCCATGCAGTATTATACCTTCTCTGCTTTTGATGTGCATTTGAAATGGCTGGGAGGAGAATTTAGCAGTTAGAAATTGTACATCTGTATCTTGCATGATAGGGTGTTCCTTTCTGGTGCCACAATTCTGATGAAAACATTGCTTTCTAGCTGTTTTTAACAAAACCTACTGTACACTGTGTGTATGCACGTGTGTACCCAACTTGGGGTTATGGAGACAGCGTGTCTGGCTTCAGAAACTTGTCTTGAACGTGAAGCCAAAAAACCTCACAAAACACCCGACCTACCGTCCTAGCTAGTACTGGACGGACACACAGGAACAATAAACAGTCAAACAAATTTAAGATATCCATTGGTTGTCCGGATAGGTATATCTTGATAAAAGCTATTTATTTTCAAAACTTAGTTTTTAAATCTACTTTCTCTTACTGCCCCTAGCTCGGGTAATTCCCAAGCCTGAAATCCTGCTTGTCCCTAGACTCCTCTCATTCATCCTCCTGTCTGGCATTACCGCATCAGATCTCTTCACGAATCAGTCACAGACTTCACCTTTTCAGTCATGCCTTCCACACAGAAATGTTCACTTGATTTTCTCATAACTCCTCCCTTTATATCTTGTCTAACATCAAGTAATCTCAAGATAAATGCTGACACAGAATATGCTATCTTTTTGTTAGAAGAATCTTATTATTATTTTCTACTTACTTTGATTGATGACAATAGGAACCTTAATATTTTTATGTTGATGTCTTTCCTTCTAATTTTTCTTTTAATAAAATATGTCTTTCTGTGTATTCACCTTCAGAACTGTAAACAAATTATTTTTTCTTTAATGTTTATTATTGTCAAATATTTGATTAAATAAAGTGTAGTGGACTAAAGGAATTCTTCACAATTTCTTCCCCAGATTCCCAGCAAGTGTGTTAATAGATCCATGGACTGAGAATAGGTCACAACCTCTAATTTTTTGTGTGTTCTGTAAGAACACAGAGGGTAGATCCTGACAAAAGAATGGCTTTCCCTTTCCTTTACTGTACAGGTGCACTGTAATATGTCAGCATAGATGCTGAAAATCAGTTTATCATATTAAGCAGAGAAGTCAAAGAAATGTTTCTTTCAGCAAGTAAATGATCAAAGATGCTCTTTGTGCCTTGACAGCAGTGGCCAATGACCGGTTAAAAAATAAGAGATAAAAAATCTGATTTTGCGCTATTTTTCTGTAGAATACGATTTTAGTGCATTGGTAAGTATTGATTCCCTACAGGTTTTCCATAATGATCTCATATTTCATTTAGCAATAATGACAAGGGGAAGATATAAACCCCTGGATTTTGTTTATTTATGGTTCTATTTGTTGCTGAGGGACTGGTTGGTGGCAGTAGGAGGAGATCAGGGGTGTGAATCTTCAGCCAGCTCAGACTTGCTGAAAGAGCTGATAATTTCCATTTGCAGGTGGGTTGCCATAGCTCCCCCTCCAAACAACTTTTTTGTACTGAAGTGGTAATGACAGTCATATTAATCTTTTATTTCTCATTCTTGAAATTTTTCAAACATCAGGCACTGAAAGTAATAGGTCGAACTGAAGTGACTTCAGCCCTTTGAAAGTGTTTTTTTTAGTCTTGAACAAATGCTTTATCTTCAGGACTATAGGTCTGACTGCAATCTGAGTGTTACTAATGACAATCAAAAATATGGAGATTGCCTATAGGAATGACAGTAAGAATCGTGGTAGAAATTTAAGTCTAATCTCAGTCAGAACTGAGTTGCAAGTTTTCATTCTCACTATAAGTCATGGGCAAGGAGAACAGAGGAGGTGGAATGGCTTTTCTTCTAAACTCAGATAATCTAATCCCCTTTTCAGGCAAAATGAAAGTTCATTTCACCAGCCTTTGCCCCTTTATCAGAAGCAAAAGAAAAAAAAAAGAATGGGGTGATGCATTTTCTTTATCTGTTAAGCTTGATATGTATTATGATTGAAATCATTAAATAAATTAAAGGCCTCATTCTATTACTTACAAAATCATCAGGATTAATTCCAGCTAGTGACAGTATGAAATCATTTTGGCTCAGTGAGTTCTATCATGTTTCCTTTCCTGTCTCTTTCTGGCTATGTTTTTGTGTAGTTGATTATAAATTAAGTTTGGCTAAAAATTTCTCCAGCAGTTTACCAGGTGTTAAATATAAATAGAATAACATGTGCATCTGAAGTTCTTATTTAAAAAAAAAAAAAAACAACTGGTCGTTTCTGCCCTTCTCCATTCAGGATCCTCAGAAACAAAATTTCTGAAAAGGAGTTACAACAGTTGTTATGCTCTACTACTATTGTGGAGAATCCCAGGTGGATAGGTGGATCTCCCTGGCTCTATACTCCTAAATATGTCCAGATCTAAATATTACAATACTCTCTTTCTTTCTTGATTTTGCCCTATGATTTCTTTCTTTCTATATTAGCTATTGTTGCATTGATACAGTGTACAGATGTACATTTTGGCATCGCTATCTGCTCTTTGTAATTTTTTTTTCTTTCACATAATTAAGTTCTTATGTAAAATATTATTTTATTTATCATCAGCATTTTTCATTTGGCTTCCTTAGCTGCCAATATGAAACTACATGATTACAGGCAAGGCAGAAGACAAGATTCTTTGTAAGAAAACAGCTTTAAATGAAAAAATGAGGAAAATATTTACAGAAACAATGGAAACACTGTGAAGATGCAAGAGGATTGTTTAATGCCAGACCATACTTTCCTTTAATAGTCTTAATATTTTTATATGAGTTGAAGGCTCAAAATCAATGGTGAAAAACTAACAAAATTACTAGTGGTCATGTTTTCCGAGTAAAATGTTATATTTATTTATTTAAGAGTAATTTTGGCATATTTATTCTAATATGTCCATGTGTGATTTTACTCTACTCAACAAGAAGAAGTGACATGACCCAGAGGACGTGTACCTGAGATGTGAGTACTGATGTCTAGCTTGGAAATCTTTAAATGGAATGAACTTTCACATCACAGTATTTCAAAATTTTGAAGAATGTGATCATCTGCAATTGTTAGTCACTTTTGAATGCAAACCTAAGGATGCAGAGAAAAGGGGAATAATATCTTGCCATAAAAGATTAACGTTAATGTTTCTTTTATCCTTTCACATTAGAAATAAAAGGAGAAAAACAAAACAAAACAAAACAAAACAAAAAGACACTATGTTTTTGCAGTGGTCCAAACAGAACAGCAACAAAGGAGAATCTGGAATCTTGTAAGAGCTTGCTATGTTGTATTTATCATTCATTTTCAATGCCTGCTTTCCATAGTTTCCTGCTTTTTCCCATAGTTTCCTGCTTTCCCAAAGTTTCTTCTGTAAGACTCCTTTTTTTCCCCCTCCCAAATTCTCTTTTCATCACAGACTCAAGTTAATAATGCAAAATGAAAGTTGTGATTCTCAAGATAGATAGATGTGAACATAGTCTTAGTAGTTATTTGTATACTTCATTTCATACATATGAATAGATACTACTGGAACAGAAAACTCAATTTATTTAACACAAATGATGCATATATTGTACTGAAAATGGCTGTATTTCTGTTGTTAGTGACTGCCATTGCAGCAGTGTAAGGTGTGAGCAAGTATGTTTTGTTTCTGTAACTCCACATGGAGTAAATTCACTGTTTTCAACATAATTACTGCAGTGACAGGCATAGCTACAGTCCTGATCTCACCTGACAACTAAAATGGTTCCTGTCGCCATCAGCAAAATTAAAGCTCACATAGGAACACACAAATAAAAATAAATCCTATAAAATATCTTCTCTGAACATGCCTGGGCCATGAAACAAGCTTCTGAGATATTGACTCTTATCTTAGAGGTGTTTCCTTCAAGGTCAGGCTCCAGGCATATTAACAGCATTTGGAAATCATGCCTGTTACTATCTGTTTTATATGCTCGCTGTGGAGACAACAAAGGGCTTTCAAGCTGTTCATCCAGTATTCTATGAAAGTGCACAAAATTCAAAAACTGTGAGAACATAAGCCTTGATATAAATTTGAAGCAAAAAATATACCAGACAACTTCTTTCTTCATGGAACCCAGTTGAGGAAATATTTGTTCAATTCTATTTAAAGAAGCCCTCTAGCAACTGAGAAACTCACCAAAAAAAAATCGCAAGTATATAAAGATTCAGCACAAAGAGCTAGTGTGCTGAGACTGTAATATCTGTAAATGTTCACAAAACAATACCGCCTCTATCAATTAATTCTTCATAATATACAGAATGTAGGTGGACATTTTGAAGCAGAACCAAAATGTTTGGATATGGGTATGCAGGGATAGATGCTAGAATAGGGTAAAAATGTTTTCACTAAATTGGTCTGAAAAGGGTGTAAGTAAGGCATTGAAGAAATGAAACACCTGCAACCTGGCTTCAAGGAAAAATCTTTGCAAAATTAATAGCAGCCATGTACTCACAGCCTCCAGCTGTCCCACCTCATAAAGGACTTGGGCTAAGGGCTTAGGCATTTTGCAATGCCTACCTTTTGAGTATTTGGCACAAAAGTTGAATTCTGTGTTAGATATCCTGGCTCCACACAGAGAGAAGAGCTCAGAATGGCATCTACAACAGCCAGCAGAGGAGCAAGTTCAACTTTTGTGGGAGTGGGAAGGATGACAGGTCAGTGCCCAAAGGTTCAACTTTCTAGTTGAGTTCAGATTCACATCTTTAACTTCTACGGAGGTTTTTCTAAAATAAAAAAGGGAAAGTAACTGAATTAAAAGTTTCCCCTTCCCCCCTTCCCTGGTGAAGTTCTTCCATGGGGAAAAAAATAACTAAACCTTGGGTCTGATTGGTGGAGTCACCCACTGTAATTGAATGAGGCTGTAAGTCCCAGACAAGGTTTGCAGATTTAAGACAAACCTGTGCTTTTATACTGAGTACTTTAATGCATCTTACTGGCTGTTTTTTATTCCTTTTTGACACAAGGGGAGTAAGGACCTAACTTCTAAGCACTCAGGTCTGTCACTGCGTCTCCATACTTCCCTCTCAAGAGAGTCTTCATTTATGAGTTCAAGATTGTTCTTTAGCTTTGATCTTTGTTAACTTTTTATTTATGGTGACATGTTAGGGATCAGAGGCAGTATCTCTGAGCACATAACTGCAGAGATTTCTTCAGTAAAGACAGTATCTGTATGATACACTAGGAACAAGACTGTACCACAGCGTGCTCTGCACAACATGCATGCAGGAGAAGGGTAGGTAATTCATTATATTCAGGACAGAAGGAATACAGAAAGACAGATGTCTGGTAATTTGCATTGCTAATCTGTTAAAGGAAAATGTCAGTGCTGGTTAACCTGAGGTATGGACCCAATTCTTTGAGATTTTTAATTAGAATTTAAAAAAAGTCAACAGAGTCGAGTTACAATAATCCTTTGAAAGTTGAGCATTTTATAGTCATGTGATTATGTTAGATGTGCTACAGCAAGAGAATGTGCTAATGCTTCATTATACAGTTTTGCCAGCATTCATTTTAATAGCCTTGGGCTTTTTTCCCTAATATAGATTAGGTTTACTAATCCATATGATAATATCTTTATTATTAGATCATGATAGTTGAAGTAATGCAAGGAACTTTGTTCTAGCTTAAGTCCGGGTGGGGTTTTTTTGTGACTCTCAAATTTTTTATTATGAATAAATGTGTTGGTGAAGAATCATGTCTATGGAAAGCAGAAGGGTGAACATGCTGCTGATGTTCATTTCTGAGTCACCTTGAAACAGAATACAAGTTATATCCAAGCAGACTGAGGAAGCAAAAATATTGAATGAAGCTCAGTGATACTGAAATAAACGTAGTTAAAAAACCCCAAATAATCAATTCTTTCCCATAGGTAACCACAGACTTTTTTGTAGCAAAGGCCATGTATACACCGGGCATTTCCCCACACAGCCTTTACAATATCTACCTGAAAAGTACGTTGCATACTGCTGGTGCTGGGAGGAGTATTTAACTTCAGATGTGCAATAAAGGTGCTCAGGAGAGGAGTTAGAGGAGGTTTTGGCTTAGATGATAGTTTATAGTCAGAGTTGCATCTCCAAAGGGCAATTCAGGTTTAAGGCTGAATCAGCCTATGGAATTGTTTATTCCTTTCCACTGATCATTAGGTTTTCAATGTAGATGCCACAGTAGTTGCATAATATTGGATAGGAAGATTTAAAACCAGCACACACAAATGCATACACACACAAAATAACTGCTCAGTATTTGTCTTTTGGTATTACTCAACTTAATTGACTTTGAGTGTGTCTGTATCAGTGTTTTGCCTCAGATCAGTGTTGCATTTTTTAAGTGGATCTCCCAAATGTCCTGACTTATCTTGCTTTGGTTCACATCACTGAGAAGCAATCTTGGAGTGTGAGTGTTAGATTCCTTTTTTATGAAACAGATTTGGAAGATATCCTCCAGGAACGTATCTAGCGCACTTCAAGCACTGATAGATGGTCAGTCCATTGGTCCAGGGTGCAGCAAATCCAAAACACATCAAATGTAGATGTTGGTACCTTGGCAGAAATTCCACAGATCCACTGCTCCAAATCTGTGTCATGATAACTGGCAAAGCAAGCTATGTAACCTAAATAATCTCTAGACACATGCTCCGGTCATTGTGAAACATTATCTTCAGCATTTTTTCAATTCTTTATTCCAGTGTGGCTTTCTGTCTAGTGTTGGGATGTCCTAACTGTAGGTAAGGCAATGCAAATTTACATTCCAAAGTCTGGGCTGATACTTTGCTGTCTCTCTTTGTATCTTACCTGGTTAATGGGAAAATAAGATTTTATTTTGATAAAATAACTATAATATTTTTGATCATGTTAAGACCATCTTCCTATGCAAATGATCTCAAGCCTGGAATAGGTATGACTTTCTTCATTATTTTTCTTATTTTCACTTATCTCCTTATAGGATAGAAAGCAGGAGAAGGTACCCTAGAAGTTGCTTTATATGTTTTCTTTGAATCTTCACTGACTCTTTAAACCAAGGCAGACTTAGTAGTATGCATAGTTCAGGAGTTAGTGAGAAGGTAAGGGATAGTGACTTCTTGATCATATGAGAAAAGGAGAACAAAAGGAAAAACCTGGCAAAATCCTTCTTCCATAAAATGATTATTTGCCACACTGGAATGGTGGGGAAACTGAGGACAAAGTCCATGGGGCTTTAAAATATCCAAAATATTTTTTTTTTCTAAGAATATACTCAATATAACTGCTTTTCTCTGGAATTTATATTGTGAGTCATTGAAAGTATAAGGCAAAATCCTCTGCTGGAACAAATTCTTATTGTGGCTTTAAAATCAGTGGAATTGCATATAGTGATTTTCTTAAAATTGTACCTACATATAAATTTGATGCCATCTTGATTTTAGAAAACTAACAGATTTTTTTTCCCAATGTTACAGTTTATTTCTAAAATATCCTATTGTGTTTGTAATATTACAGGAATCTGTGGAAGTAACATTAAATACAGTAACATTATAGTCCCGTGAAGTATGTCCATCTATTAGTTTTGCTTCAAAGCTGCCAGGTTTTTACACAATTATTTTGTCAATCCAGAAACAGCTTTTCCTTCCCAAGTGCTATACAATGAGGACCCATGATTCATGTTTCACTCTGCAAAGGAAAGTAGGGGAGAGATAAATTGCATCTATCTGTAGGCTGAACTGGAGCTGATTTTGAGGTTTGTAGGAATCTTATTTTAAAGCCAATGGTGTGTAGTTTCAGGCTGGCAGATTCTAGAAAAGATCTATTTCTTCATGTGTTCATTTTGAAAAGTTAGGCTACCTCTGAGATGTGCTTGTGTAAATCTGAGGCATGGTTGTATGATATGGAAGTATCATCCAATATTTAGATGGGTCCATGTTTTATTCACTGTAAATCATTATTGGTATTGCATTGAGGGCCAAATTTTAATCTTCAAAAATGAAAGGATGCTGAAAAGTTCTGGGTAAACTAGTTCTTCCTTAAAAACACCTTTAAGGACTGACTTTGAAAAATAATTAGCTTATAAAGTATTGTTTATCATTAAAAAACATTCTAATTATAATGAATAGATAAGCAATGTTATACAAAATGTTATCAAACAAGGAAAGGCAGACACCTCAAATTTTACACATGACCATTACTTAGCAGCCAAAGAGAAAAAAGTAATTAAGTGAACAAACTTGTGTAAGCAGAACTGCAGTAGACATGCAGTTAGAATATAATTGCACATTTTCAGTACAACATTTGCAGAATGTGCCATTATGTTTTTAGTGACCACAGGTGGGTAGGTGTTCTGTTTCATGTCTCATTAAAAAATCCCCAAAACAATGTCAGAACAACAAAAATCTCTGACCTTCATGCACAGTCTTTGGATTATTTTTATGATGTTTAAAATGTGTCATGTGCTCCTATTATTATTAGATCTGTGTTACTTCAGAATGCCACCTGCTGTCTGCCTGCCACTTTTGATACCTCTTCAGTATTGATACAAGTTTTTATGTTGATCCAATCTAGCCTTGCATAGTTTAGCAAGTACAAATACGTGCCTGGGGTGCAATAGCTACAGGCAAATTTACTAGAAGAAAAACTGCTTGGAAGGATTTCTCCAGTGTGTTTCAGTTTTCCACATCAAGAGAGTTATAAGTGGGAATCTATCTCTGAAAGTATGCTCAGAGCTAACAAAGCTGGAGTTGATCACCTTTTAAACATGTATTTGAAAGAGAAGAAGCATTGGAATTATATTCATACTGTAAAAGCTACTTAACACACCCTATCATTTATTGTACGGTGTGATGGGTCAGAAATGTTTGTCTTAAAACACATGAAGTAGAAGGTTAGAAAGAAAGTATCAAGTTCTGCCATGGGCTACTGGCAGCAGTGGAAACTATAGTATTATGCTTTTTCCTAGTCATTATTTTGAACTTTATCATGGACCCCATTAGCAGATACAAAGTGTGTCTGGAATGTGTCTGGATTGCATCTCCTTCTGTCTAATTTTTGCCCCACCTTTAAAGATAAGTTTAAGAGCTAAACTATCCCTTAAGACCAATACTATGTCTTAGTCTCAGCTGTAATTGTACTATATCATATAGTATAACTAAATAATTTGGCTACAGTTATAACCAGAATGTTGAGTGAAAATTTCATTCACCTAAAGATATGCACTATTGCTTTTATAATTGACAATTCACAAATGTTTCATTTCAGTAAGGAAAAACTTTGATTTTGAATCTTTTCACCTCTATTTTTTGTATACATTAACTTAATATTTTATTAAACTTTTTATTATCTAATTTAAAATAAGATAATGTTATTGACAGCTCATATTATGCTGAAGGTTGATTTTATGTTATGTGTCATGGTATGTCATGTCAATGTATATTATGGATTCCCGCCTAGTGGATGAGGGCAAGGCTGTGGATGTTGTCTACCTGGACTTTAGTAAGGCCTTTGACACGGTCTCCCACAACGTTCTCCTGGAGAAGCTGGCGGCTCAGGGCTTAGACAGGTGTACTCTTTGCTGGGTAAAAAAATGGCTGGATGGCCGAGCCCAGAGAGTGGTAGTGAATGGAGTTAAATCCAGTTGGCTGATCACAAGCGGTGTTCCCCAGGGCTCAGTTTTGGGGCCAGTCTTGTTTAACGTCTTTATCAATGATCTGGATGAGGGAATTGAGTGCACCCTCAGCAAGTCTGCAGATGACACCAAGCTGGGCAGGAGTGGCGATCTGCTTGAGGGAAGGAAGGCTCTGCAGAGAGATCTGGACAGGCTGGATCGATGGGCCGAGGCCAGTTGTATGAGGTTTTACAAGGCCAAGTGCCGGGTCCTGCACTTGGGTCACAACAACCCCATGCAACGCTACAGGCTTGGGGAAGAGTGGCTGGAAAGCTGCCTGGCGGAAAAGGACCTGGGGGTGCTGGTCAACAGCTGGCTGAACATGAGCCGGCAGTGTGCCCAGGTGGCCAAGAAGGCCAACAGCATCCTGGCTTGCGTCAGGAATAGTGTGACCAGCAGGAGTAGGGAAGTGATCATGCCCCTGTATGCGGCACTGGTGAGGCCACACCTCGAATACTGTGTTCAGTTTTGGGCCCCTCCCTACAAGCAAGGCATTGAGTTGCTGGAGCGTGTCCAGAGAAGGGCAACGAAGCTGGTAAAGGGTCTAGAAAACAAGTCTTATGAGGAGCGGCTGAGAGAACTGGGGCTGTTTAATCTGGAGAAGAGGAGGCTGAGGGGAGACCTTATTGCTCTCTACAACTACCTGAAAGGAGGTTGTAGTGAAGCAGGTGTTGGACTCTTCTCCCAAGAAACTAGCGATAGGACAAGAGGAAGTGGCCTCAAGTTGCGTCAGGGGAGGTTTAGATTGGTTATTAGGAAAAATTTCTTTACCGAAAGAGTGTTTAAGCATTGGAACAGGCTGCCCAGAGAGGTGGTGGAGTCATCATCCCTGGAGGCATTCAAAAAACCTGTAGACGTGGCACTCCAGGGCCTAGTTTAGGAGGCATGGTGGTGTTGGGTTGATGGTTGGACTTGATGATCTTAGAGGTCTTTTCCAACTTCAATGATTCTATGATTCTATGATTCTAATATTCTGTTATGGAAACAAAAAAGGCACTATTCATCTATCTTATTTGGAATATAATAATTTTATAAGCTTTTTTCCATGTTTTCTCTTTTAAAGCTTACATTCATTCCCCAAAAGAAGAAAGAAATAGAATTTTCCACAGAAAGAAAGAAAGAAAGCTGTTGTTCTGATTGTTTCTACTCCATATCCTAGACTTCCAGTTTTCCTCCTTTACTCTAAAACCAGAAAATTGTCTATTACTGGTCCTTGATATGAAAATGGTAACTTCTCCTTACTAGGAGAACAACTCAGCCATTTTTTTGAAGGTGCTATAGTGAGTAAATAGGGGTAAACTGTAACTACACCCTTTCCCACCGCTTTCCACCATTCCTTATTGCCATTTTCATGACTCCCTGTCTGACAATGAAATTATCAGATATTTTGCAGGTGTATGAAGCTAGTGACAGAACAGGTAATCCTGCTTTGCTCTGTATCCCTAACTGCAATTTTTTTTGCTGAGTTTGTAACATGCCATTTAGAAAAGGGACCTGCATCATTAAGAAAACTACAGAATTATGTGACAAAATGGGATTTAACATCCATTCATATATTCCTGATGTTTTCTATGTTTGAATACTTATTCTTTTGTCTTCAGCAGCAATCTCTAAGGCCATTTTGTTAGTTGGCAGCTGAAAGCTTTACTCTAAGTCATGATTTTAGGTTATTACTTTACATAATTGGTTTCATGATTCTCTGATGTTATACTAGTAATGTAAAATAACATTAATGTAAATCCTTAAATAAAAAATAAAAAGAAAAGAAAATCAAGTGGCAAAAGGCCAATACACTTGAATCACATGGTTACAGTAAAAAAGAGCATGAAATTAATTTTTGTTAAGATTCGTAATTTTTTGTTTCTTTAGAGAATTTCAGAAATCAATTCAAATAAATTTTCTCTTTGTTATTGAAATTTGTTGTCAGAGCCATAGAGGAGGGTAGAAGTGAATATTATTTTTTAAACCTAAGCACATAATAATTAAGCAAACATGATTCAATTTTCAAAAGTTGGAATCACCCAAACATCTGAAATAGCCACAGGGCTGGGAGGAAGTTTGTTGTAATATTTTAGTTCGTAGAACCATAGAATCATAGAATGGTTTGGGTTGGAAGGGACCTTAAAGATCATCTAGTTCCAACCCCCCTGCCATGGGCAGGGACAACTTCCACTACACCAGGTTGCTCAAAGCCCCATCCAACCTGGCCTTGAACGCTTCCAGGGATGGGGCATCCACAGCTTCTCTGGTCAACCTGTGCCAGTGCCTCACCACCCTCAGAATGAAGAATTTCTTCCTTATATCTAATCTAAATCTACCCTCTTTCAGTTTAAAGCCTGTCACTGTCCTGCCACTACATGGCCTTGTAAGAAGTCCCTCTCCAGCTTTCTTGTAGGCCCCTTTCAGGTACTGGAAGGCTGATACAAGGAGCTTTCTGTTCTCCAGGCCAAACAACCCCAACTCTCTCAGCCTGTCTTCATAGGAGAGGTGCTCCAGGCCTCTGATCATCTTTGGGGTCCTCCTCCAGAGTCACTCCAACAGGTCCATGTCCTTCTTATGTTGGGGGCCCCAGAGCTGAACGCAGTACTCCAGGTGGGGTTTCACAAGAGCAGAGTAGAGGGGGACAATCACCTCCCTTGACCTGGTGGTCATGCTCCTTTTGATGAAGCCCAGGATATGGTTGGCTTTCTGGGCTGCTGTACAGGGTCTAGCTGAGGTGAAGTTGGTTTTCCCTGTGGCAGCCTGCTGTGCTTTGTGTTGGTGGCTGGAGGTGACACCAGTGTTTTGGTTGTTGCCAGGCAGTGCGTGCACAGCCTCGAGGCTGCCTCTCCAACATTCCCTGCCCCGCCCCCCTGTACCTGCTGTGGGCTGGGGGTGGGTGGAATATTGGGAGGGGGGTGGCCAGCACAGCCAACCCGGGCTGACCGGAGCTATTCCATACCATGTGACATCTGCTCAGGGATAAAAGCTGGGACGAAGGAGGAAGAGGCGGGGGCATTTGTTGTTTGAGACTTTGTCTTCGGGAGTGGCCGCCGCACGTGCTGGGGCCCTGCTTCCCAGGAGGTGGCTGCACGTTGCCTGCTGGTGAGAGGAGGGGAGTGGGATCTTTGTTTTCCTTTTCCTTTTGTTTTCCGCACATGGCCTTTGTTTTATTAAACTGCCTTTGTCTTGACCCACGAAGTTTTTTCCATCTCCTTTGCTTCCCCTGTTCTTCTAAGGAGGGGAGTGATAGAGTGGCTTTGTGGCACCTGGCATCTAGCCAGGGTCAAACCACCACAGCTGCAAGTGCACATTGCCAGGTCATGCTGAACTTCTCATCAACCAACACCCCCAGGTCATTCTCCTCAGGGCTGCTTGCAATCCATTCTCTGCCCAGCCTGTATTTGTGCTTGGGATTCCCCCAACCCATGTGCAGGACCTTGCACTTGGCCTTGTTGAACTTCATGAGGTTTGCACAGGCCTATCTCTCAAGCCTGTCAGGTTGCCTCTGGATGGCACCCCTTCCCTCCAGCACGTTGACCGCACCACACAACTTGGTGTTGTCGGCAAACTTGCTGAGGGTTCACTCAATCAAACTGTCCATGTCACCGACAAAGATGTTAAACAGTGCTGGTCCCAATAGCCACCCCCGAGGAATGCCACTCGTTACTGATCTCCACTTGGACATCAAGCCATTGACTGCAACTCTTCGAGAGTGACCATCCAACCAATTCCTTTTCCACAAAGTGGTCCATCTGTCAAATCCACGTCTCTCCAAGTTAGAGACAAGGATGTCATGCGGGACAGTGTCAAATGCTTTGCACGAGTCCAGGTAGATGACGTCAATTGCTCTTCCCTTATCCATCAATGCTGTAACCCCGTCACAGAAGGCCACCAAATTTGTCAGGCACAATTTGCCCTTAGTGAAACCATGTTGGCTGTCACCAGTTTTTCCATACAATCTGAACTCTTACAGTCTTCCTCATTTTACACCAGCTCTTATGCATATTCTCCTTTGTTCTTCATATAGTTGTCTTCTCAAAGTCATACAAAGACAAGTATAATTATATTTATTTATACTCTTTAAGCAGATAAGTGTAATTATATTTATTTTAATGTGGTTCAGCTGCACAGGTGCTCATGCTTTGAGGAGGAGTTACTGTTTTGAAGAGGTCCCCAAGTTTTTCTTTGCTGAGTTATTCATATTGTTCTTTCCTTTTGTTCTTGCCCTCCCTCCAAAGGCTAAGAATATAAAAAGCCTCTATTTGCTTGAAATGCCATTTCTTTATTTAAATCCTGCTGGTTATTTGTCTGTACTCTTTCTCTTTGGCTCATTTTTCTTTTCTCTATCTCTGCTTTCCCTCTTCAGTTAAATTACTTTTCTGTGTTTTAATAATTAGTTCTAGTTCTTTAGCTAATATCAATTTTCATTACAAAGTTTTAACTTCTTTGATTCTTTCCATCATCATCTTATTTTTGTCACTTATTTCCTAGGTAAGAAGGTGACCAATAAATCCTAATCTCTACAGTAAGTATTTAAGGACAGATTGAGGCATATTGCTGATCAAATATTTTAATATAATTTGCATCTTAGCAAGGACCGTTTCAGCTTCTTTCTGTTTCTGTTCATCTTTGGACCCTTCATCATCATGTAACAACATTCTAATACTAGTTCTATTAATATTCTTTAATTCACAAGGCAGATGTTTGCTAGATGATTAAGGGGCCTGGGATTTTAGGCTTTCCCACAGAGTGAATATTGTAACACGCATTATACTTCTATTTCAGTTCTTGCTGTGTTTTTCATGGAGGGTGAAAAAGGAATTCTGTTAACCTTTTAAAAAATCTGTCTATAAACTGCTTTTACTTCTCTACCACTGAACAAAAACATCTGTTATTCCTTCACCTCACAGTTGTAAAATAATTAAGACGCACCTCAGAAGAACAAAGCAAGCCAGATGAAAAAGCAATGTGTGCAAAAAATCACCATGGATTTGAACTGACATTTGAGAAAAGATTAGTGTATTTCCCTGTTATCTTTTATTTTTGCAAAATTCTGTACCTGTGTGTTGATTCTTTAGGATACCCTGTGGGTAGAGTCTGATGAGATGAAATGTGTCATCCAGCTGCCTTCATCCAAGACTGATCCATGGAACTGCAATTTACTGTCAACTTTTAACTTTTCAGTACTATTTTACTGTCTGAAGGTTTCTTAAAAGCTTAGGCAATGCAAACTACACCTTAAATCTGCTATTGTAACAGTACTGGATAACTTTGTTGCTGAAGATGAATGGCCCACATACATTTCTATGTTGTGCATTCTTAATGTATCCTGAATATTCCCCTTCTATTTCTTCTAAACAACTTGAAGGATTAGAAATAGTTTCTGAAAATGTGGGATTATCCAATGCCCTTATTTCACAGGTGTTATATTTCTCATCTGCTTTCTAGAGCATGTGCTGCTTCAACCTTTTTCTTTGACCAGCTGTGGCTCTACCTAAACCCATGCTCCACCCGAATGCCTCCTAGGCTGATTTGCACTTTCTTGCCCGCCACACAAAGGAAGCTGAACTAGAATAACACATCTCCCACCTTTTTTCTTTTCTAAGTTAGTAAAAACACTGCTTCTGCAGCAGAAATTTTTTGTACTCCTACGTGACCTGTGATAAGGTTACTCTTTGCAGTATTGGCTTATCAAGTACCAAATGACGTTAGAAGACATGCTGGTCTGTAACATATAGCTGAATTTCCTTCACTGTGCTCTGTTATTTCTAATTACAGTTTACTGGGAAAAAATAAATTTCTGTGACACAGTAAATACAAAATATGAAACACAATGTTTTAAATAGCATCCAATTGTATCTAAGCCACAAGTGCTATCATGTTTTAATTAACCAATGCTTGACATTAAAAATTCTGAGTGTACGTACATCAATTTGTGCTACCTTTCTAATGACATCATTTAAAGGCCCATAGTTTTCATTACTACCTGTCAGAAACAGGAGCATGTGAAGAATTTGCTGCTCCCAAGTTTCTTGGAACACAGTTGTTTTCACTTATAGTGTTAACAAAAAAGTGAAAAATAGTATGATTACTGATTTAAAATTAATAGAGTGGAAATCTCTGGAGAAGTTGAACAACACAACTTCTCCTTATTTTGATCTCTGGATTTGTTCACTCGGAATGTGTCTTTCTTGTCCTCTGATTATATCGCTAGGGAAGCATTTGTTCCTCTTAAAAAATATAAATAGATTAATTGATTTCACTAGGCCACTCATGCTTAAATGTTCTTGTTTCATAATCTTATACAAATATCTGTACCAGTTCCACCCATTTTGCAGTAACAAACACAAAGTAGCAGTCAGCATCGCATTCGTCTTCCAAATCTTCTATTGTGTCATTTTACTGTATCAATACTTTACTGCTTTTATTTACAAATTATGTCACTTTGATTGCCCTACTTCCTTTTTATTTCTACAAATGTTTCCACATCAGGTTCAACCTTTAATCTGAGGAAAAATGCAACAACAAAATACTCAATAAAGCCATCACCTTTCAGCTTTCCAGTCCTACTTTAAAAAGCTCTGGTAATTTGATAGCAGTTAGGCAGGTCCTGTGCATTTCTTGATGATTCTCCTTCTCAGCTCTTCCCAAATATATACTATTTACTGAAAAAAAAAGAAATCAGTATTGCAGTGACTATAAATGTTCACAGATTCAGGTCAAAGCAAAGAAGTATTTTCAGGAAAAAAAAAAAAAAAAAGAGATGTAGAAGAAGACAAGAGACAAGAATGATTCCTAAATCTTCCTTCCAATCATGCTTATTTTTTTCTAAAGTTGTAATTTTATTTTGAAATTAATCTAAATTAAAATGAATAATTTTTAAAAATGGAAAGAAATATTTCTTATTTTGTTTCTTTTAAATATTTCAGGTGGAACCAAGTTTTGGGTGTTTTTGGTAAAATTGTTGTCAATTTAAGAACAGGGATTTGATCATTCAATCAGATAAATGGATTATTTGTATAGCTCTTGCCCAGAGCTGACCGATTAGGTAGTGATCACACAGTTAGACTGTAGTTAGACATTCTATTGTTTTGGTTGGTTTTGTTCACAATCATATCTACCCTGTCCAGTTTCTTCCATTTACTTATTTGTTCTACCCAGCTATTCTAGTCTTATATTCTTTGCAGAAAAGTCTTATTCTCCTTATATCTGTACTGTGTATAAAATGACAGACATATAACCTAACAGAGTCTAATATACTGTATACGTCAATAATATTTCTCTCTTCTTTGTCACGGATCTCATTATTTATTACAGCAGGTTAGTCATTCTTCTGTTACATCCCACTGAAAAGGGGTCAAGACTATTCTTAGTAGTGCAGACAGCTTTCTTCAGTAGAGTTTTAAACCTGTGAATTATCCTTTTTAAAGAAAACCTGTGATTTTATTTCCAGTCTCCCAAGATTTCCAAATGTAGCTTATACACGCAGCACTATACTCATAGAAACAGAACTCAGTGGACTGTGACAAAGACCTATATTTTTTCAGAGCATTTGAACAGGGATTTAATTTTGACACAATTAAAAAGAAGTGCTAGCTATAATGATGCTGATTAATCCTGTCATTGGGCCACCAAGGCATCACACAGTCTGGAGGAGATTTGGACTAATGCAGTGTGGATGAGACTGATGTACGTGAGATTTTCTCTGAGGAAAGAGAGAGTGAACCAGTCTGTACTAACTGCTTGAGGAACAAGAGCTGCTACTTAGACAAATACCCTGAGCTGCGCTGGAGGTGCTAGGTACTAGAATTAAAGTTAGCTAAGTCACCTGCAAGCAACCAAAATATGACCCTTCTTACTCTGCCCAGCCACTTCCAGTCAATTATTATTAGAGATGTGCAAGGTTCTTAGTGAAGTTATTTCATGAGTTTTCTGTGTTCCTCTATTTATATTCATATATATGTGAAGGAGAGATAGAATGAAAACCTACAGATATTCCCAAACTGGTAAACCTCCAGTCAGATCTCACACTTTATCAGGCACCCATGTCAATCATCCACAAAACAAATCTACAGAGAATCAAACTTCATTAGTTCTGCTGCTCAAAGAGCTACTTATTTTTCTTCTGATTTTCTAATTTCATATTCTCTCTAGGACACTATTCTCTAAAGGTGGAATGGAGCAGGTACAACAGTTTAGATGGATTCTGAGCTGTAAATCTGGCTTTTCCAATACTTATTTTTATTTCTTGTTT
Source organism: Fregata magnificens (assembly GCA_013389945.1). Lineage (NCBI taxonomy): Eukaryota > Metazoa > Chordata > Aves > Suliformes > Fregatidae > Fregata > Fregata magnificens. The sequence goes on along the minus strand of WAAD01000520.1, from coordinate 703 downwards.
TGGAAAATATCAAGAGATATAATTCTTTAAGATATATATTGAATTTGGTACCACCTCTGTAAAACTACCTGCCCGTAAGATTTATATATATATACACACACATATATATTTATTTCAGGAAAAAGTAATATTTCTGTATTGAAAATTTTTTTTTACTACATATGATATTGCGTATTTTATCTATTATTAGCTACATCTAGTACTTCTGATTTTATTGTACTTGCCTCTGTATTTTCTTCCAGTTTTTAATAAACAATTCACTAAATTTAATTAAGCACACATTAATAAGTTATCTAAAATATTTCTATAGAGTTTTGAGCAAGTAGTGCATTGGCAGGTGTGGCACAGAGGTTGAAAGCTATCAGCTTTAGTGTTATGCTGGTGCTATAGTAACAGATTGTAGAGACAGGCAGTAGTTTTAGGAACACTGCCATGTCTCTTTCCCATTATCTAGTGTGGATTTAACAGGAAACATTATATGCTGTATCAACTTGGCTATTGGAGTAAGCTCATGTGTACCAATTCCCCTTTTAGTAATACCATAAAGAGACTGTAGCATCAATATCGCTATGTCCACTTGTGATAATGGCAAAAGCCAGTCAACAGGCCAAAAGGATCTCTGAGTCATGACTTCAGTCAGCTGATATAAAACTCTTTGGTCTGAATTTAAAAATGTGGTCCACATGAATAATTTCTAATGAAA
>WAAD01000519.1:513-12106 GCA_013389945.1 Fregata magnificens | reverse complement strand
GTTCAGTTTTGGGCCCCTCACTACAAGACAGACATTGAGGTGCTGGAGCATGTCCAGAGAACGGCAACGAAGCTGGTGAAGGGTCTAGAGAACAAGTCTTATGAGGAGCGGCTGAGAGAACTGGGGCTGTTTAGCTTGGAGAAGAGGAGGCTGAGGGGAGACCTTATCGCTCTCTACAACTACCTGAAAGGAGGTTGTAGTGAAGCAGGTGTTGGACTCTTCTCCTAAGTAACTAGCGATAGGACAAGAGGAAATGACCTCAAGTTGCATCAGGGGAGGTTTAGACTAGACATCAGGAAGAATTTCTTTACCGAAAGAGTGGTTAGGCATTGGAACAGGCTCCCCAGAGAGGTGGTGGAGTCACCATCCCTGGAGGTGTTAAAAAAACATGTAGACGTGGCACTTCAGGGCCTGGTTTAGGAGGCATGGTGGTGTTAGTTGATGGTTGGACTTGATGATCTTAGAGGTCTTTTCCAACCTTAATGATTCTATGATTCTATGATTACAGCTTAACGATTTGTGGTGAGCTGCAATAACTGTGTGGGCTCAGCCTGTCCCATCTATCAAGACATCATTTGTCACCATCTCTTTGGCTGTGAACTCACAATACCTACAAATGATCCACTATTCCTGGCTTAGGCAACACTATTATTCAAAAGGAGGAAAAAAGAAGAGCAATTGGCTTAAACTGAGGAAGGGCGTGAGACCAGAAACCCACATACGTGGCTCATTACAAGCTCTGGACTGGGACTGACAAGTACGGAGTAGAGGATCATTTGGCTGAGGGTGACTGGTCCCTAACCTAGGTTTTCTTAGGGCTGCAGTCCTTCATTCATATTGTGCACAGACATGAGACTACTTCAGTTAGGAAGATACTGAGCTCTGTTAGGCCCCAAATATAAACTTCTCTGAGATAGATGTTATCTTAGATTACCAGTGGTCCCGTATACATTTTGTTGCTAGTGTTGGCAACTTGGAGACTGTCTGCCACAGGCCACTCATCTCTGTTCCCAGCCTGGTAGGGTAAATCTTAGAATAATCTGCCTCAATCAAATTATCATTTTCTGGCTTATTTTTCAACTGAAGCAGTTCATTGACCCGCTGTGTGGCCACACAGAAAGCTGGCAAAGCTGATGGGAGAACTTTACCACAGGAGCCTTGGTCCGAAGAGGTCTCTGGAGATCTGCCCTCCAACCTCCTGCTCTAACTAGCTGGACTTTCCCCAACACTCGATCAGACTGGCCGTGGCTTTGTTTACCTGTGTCTTGAAAAGCTCCAAGGATGGAGATATCTCTGGTGACCTGACCCAGGGCTGGTCCTCTGTCCCACCTAAAAAGCTTTTCCTCATGTCCACCCAGAACCTCCCAAACTCCAGTTTGTTGCCCCTGCTGAGAAGAGCTGGGCTGCACCATCATTGTAGTTATCCTTCCACTAGTAGTTGGCTGCTATTAGATCTCTTCTTCAGTCTCCACCTCACTACTTGATGATCTTATAGGTCTTTTCCAACCTTAATGATTCTATGATGCTGTGATTCTAAACAGCAAACAATGAATGGCAGGGGGACAGCTACAAGCAAACCTCCACAGTACCCAGCGTGGAGATACCTGCAGTAGCTCAGCATGAGCTGGTACAGCTTTTGGCACAGCACCTTGTGGAGATGTCAGCTCAGGTCCTGCAAGCAGGTTAGGTGTGGGGGTGCCGTGCTGTCCTCCAGGATCCAGAGCAAAGGGTGCTGACCTGCACTGCGTGGCAATGATCACACAGCAGCCTCCGATCTGCTTACACCAGTGATCAGGGGTCAGAAACCAGTGGCAGCTGCTGGTGGCCAGTGTCCACAGCTGTGTATGAAAGAAGACAAATTACTTTGTCATCGTTTGCCCTCAGCTGGGCATATTGGAAAGAACCAGGCAGAAGCAATGAGCAGAAAAAGATGAGTGACCTTGCAAGGGACAATCAAACTCTTCCATCAATGCTGTGCTCCTACGTACTCAGCCCAAAAGGACGTAAACTGGAGTTTCTCACTCCCTAACAAACACCTTGGTTGTGGGGAAAAAACCCATTCTGTCAAGGCGCTCTCTCCAGGATAATATATGATAATAAATACATTTTCACACACAGGTCCTCACTCTGCTACACCAACCAAAAAGCAACTAGTTTCAGCAAGTCAGGAGACTAGGCTACAAGATGTCTTGGAGTCCTTTGCAAACTATTTGTTTATATGAAATCAAAGTTTTACAAGAATATATCCCAATAAAAAGTTTCTTAACATATCAGTGGCATGATGCAAACAAAATCGCCCCAAACATGGTCTTTAATTGGTCTGCCCCGCATCTTCAACATGTGATATTATAAATACACTTGAGAGGTATGATATACTGATAAATGCATGGAGTTTGGTGTCTTTTAGGCCTCAAGGAACCATCTGGGAAATGACAAGATTTTTAATGAGCCTACCCCAGAGACACTAGGTTATATTGAAACAGATTAAAAGATTTTTACTTAACAGGTTAATCATGCACTATAATGAGTAAATAAAAAATAATGCCATACAGCTAAGACATGGGAAATTCCAGTGCTAGTGATATGAAATGTATGGAAATGATAATTAGGTGGATACAGAATGAAAATAAAGACAAATGTGAAAGAAGAAAGGCAGATATATAAGAAAGAGATTATAAGATTATTAAAATACTAGGGCAGTTCCCTATTAGGCCAAGAAGTCCTCCGTAACATAAGTTTTTTCAAGAAATATTTTGTCACCTTCATATTTGAACTTTTGCATGAAGATAGAGTGCAAGACTGAGGAATACAACTGGGATACAGATGTCTGCATTGTGTTACTTAATCAGTTCTTTAAAAATATCTAAATAAAGTCATCAAATACGACCATCGCATTTTCTCTCAGTTTGAGGAAAGCCAACATTACATTCACTGGTTACAAGGAAAACCTTAGTGTGATGCTGACACAAACCAAAAACCGTGGGCACGCTAGTGCTGCCTCCTGTGAAAGGCTCTACGGCAGATTTTGGAGCTACAGGAGGGGTCATATAGCCAGGAAACCGTGGGAACAATATACCTCCTCTCCATGACAGGATCTCAAAGTCACGATCCCAAGGAAGAGCTGTTGACAATGGGCAGATGTTTGATGTCTCTTGCGCCATGCCTGGATGAGAGCAAGCCAATAATGCAACTAGTGGAAAGACTGCTCTCTTTATTCTTTTTCTTCATTAACCAAACCGATGAAACTAGGAAGTAATGTCTTTTGGATCTAGAGAGAGAGATTCAGTTTCACTTCAAAGGCGTGTTTTAACATTTTCTCCTTTTTTAAGTTTTGAATGAGCGTGAAGTGAAACAATTCTTTCTTAAAAATAGTCTCCAAAACATTACCTTCTCAGCTGTCCTGTCTGATGCAACTCCAGCATACACCGACTCTACATTTTTTTCATGAATGGAAAACACATTTCTCCCCAGGGACTTTTAGCTGATGGCCATAAAAACTCATGTACTGGAAAGTTTGCAGAAAGTAGTGGTGAGCAAGCACTCTGAAAAGCAGAATGTATTGGGATTTCTATAGCTCCTGGAGAAGCCCTCCGCCCCCCTCGGTGGAAAAGCAGAGCCCATCCAGGTCTGTCCCCTAGTGACATGTAACCAAACCATAAAAATGTGTGGCGTAAAGGCAAACAAGAAAAAAAACATAATGAAGGGGGGAGTTCAGCTTCTGTCTCCAGCCTGGGGATGCAGACAGTTAAGAGAAAGGAATTACATAGGCTGGGCAAAGGGGATTAGTGTATTTTCTCTTTTCTCTTGCAAAAGGAAATGTTCACTGGAAGAAAAGATGAGCTTCAACAAAGCAGGCACATGCTGCCTCAAGGGAGCTATGGCCATGGACAGTGTTAGAAATTTTCATCATGACCTTCTTGCTAGGCAGATCAGGAACAGTATCAGTGCAGACCAGCCAAGCAAAGACAGGTCATTGAGTAGCTCAACACTGCAGATGCAGTAGTTGCACTTTTGCTGTGGGGCACAGCTCAGGGCGTCAGGCCAGGGATCAATTTCTGAGGACTTGTCTCTGATTAGACTGAACACTGAGAAATGCTGCTTCTCTCATTCCCACTTGCCTGCCTTTCTCAGGTACAGGAGTTCAGTTTAATGTAAATGGGCAAAAAACTCAGAAAATGCTGGCGTGAAGCACCACTACTTTGTGATCTCTTAATTACGGACATATCTGCACTTTGTAGTACTCTCAATGCAGTTGCATCCTTTGAAAAGACCATAACATCAGTGCAGAAAAATTTGCACATGCATCTCCATGTGCAGACACAAAAGAGGATGCAAGCGAAGATGAAACTCAGGCTTTGACAAAGACTTGCTCAATCTTCCTATCCATCCCAAGACCAAATGGAGAAATAGATGAAGCATAGACTCTGCACAACCCAGCACTGGGCTCTGGACTCCCAAACCCTGTCTGTTTTGTGGCTGAAGATCAAGAGCGGTGCTCAGTTTTGGGGACAGCACAGTGATGGAGATGATATGGGAATCTGAACAGAGTCTTTGAGATAGGGCACAACTGTAGGTATCTGCTACATGATCCCTTGGAGATGCTATGCTAAGCTGCTGTTCTGGGTTTGCTGTAGTTCCTGTGTCAGCAACATGAGGATTTTTTCAGATACTGCAGGGCATTTGAAATGGCACGTAAATGCATGAGTCTTAGCCTGCAAGCTGAATCCCATCTGAGCAGTCTGTGCATTGCATTATGCCTGCAGACCCTACAATGTTCCCCATATCAGGTGATCCAAAGTTAGCAAACCCACGGATTCACAAGATACCATGATAGTGCTTTGCCTTATACAATCCCTAGGGAAACATAACTGCAAAAGATCCACCTATGCCAGCACTGTATGTATGCATAGAAAGAGGCAACACCAGGGCCTAAATGCTTTACTGAAGAGACCTGAACACAGACAGCATAAGTGCCCTACCAAAAGTGGTCCTGCAAAGGCCCTGCTGCATGTACTTACATCACTCAGTCCCCATGATGACAACCTCATTGCTGTGACAACCTCATTTGGCAGACTTAGAGACAGAAGGAAGTCTCTCCTGTTCCAAAAGCAATGCGCAGGTGAGGCAAGACACACAGCATCATGCTAGAGTTGCTCCAGCTACTCCAATGTAAACACATCTCTTGCTATACTACCTGTTGCTAAGGCAATAACTTGTGTTCCACATGGATTTGCATGCATCAAGCCCTGCTATTTATGAACCAGGTGGAAAATAGCTGTGGATACACGTCTTTTGTCTGTGCCAAGGAACAGAAATTTCCTGCCATACTGACCTTTCAGAGCTGAGTTGTTCTTGAGGATGGAGCTAGGTAAGCAGAAAGCCAATGCCCTTTCCATGTGCATCCAAGGGTTCAAGAGGGCTCCTGGTCACTGCAGCCAAGGCTACCCCCAACCCTCACACCCTCAACCAGGCCTTCTTTGTTTGTTAGTATAAGGTCCAGCAGCACATCTCGCCTCGTTGGCTCCTCCACCACCTGCGTCAAGAAGTTATCCTCAATGCTCTGCAGGAACCTCCTGGATTGTGCATGCCTCACCGTGTTGCTTTTCCAGCAAATATCAGGGTGGTTGAAGTCCCCCACGAGAACCAGGGCCTGAGATTGCGAGGCAACTTCCAGCTGTCTGTAGAAGGCTTCATCAACTTCCTCTTCCTGATCAGGTGGCCTGTAGTAAACGCCCACAACAGTGTCACCCATATTTGCCTGCCCCTTAAATGAGATCCCTCATGACTGCTACCCAGCAATGTGTCTTCCTTCTTTCCCCAGGGACCTCCCTTCAGTGTGAATTTGTCACTGTCAAACAATGTATGTGTCACGTAAGCTCCCTTTTTCCTTATACCCTGTCTGCCCCTTCCCAAGGTGAGGCTTTCCAGGCTAAGCCATCAGCTGGCTCATTCCTCTCATTCCCTCGTTAAAAATCAGTTATGGCCCATCTGTTTCTTTCCAGTGCCACCAGAGGATAACGTGACCAATGGATACCAGTGTCCTACCTGCTACAGTGTGGACTCCTTCCAGTGCAGTAACGAAATCATGAACTGTACTGTCTCCAAAACTTAGTGCGTCGACCTTGCTGAGTTAATGAATTCTAGTAACCGCCTTTTATTTTGGGGCTGTCTTTCATCTTTTTTGGTTAAATGGGTGAAACCAGTCTAAGAGGAAACATCACAGAGAAATAAAAATGAGCAAAAAGTGTGAAGGAAAAAAAAAAGAAGAGACATGGAAGTGAAAGGGAACATGCTTAAAGCTGATAAAAGGGCAGGGGTGGGGTTTTTTTTTTTTTCTTCCTCCTTCTCCATCATGCATGGATAACTTTTGGAATTCCTCTTAGCATGGCATAACTGAGATAAAGAGCACAACTGGACTCCTGAAACAATCTGATACATGGACATGTAATAAATCAAGCCCAAGACCCTGAACTTGCTGGCACTAGCTAGTATGCATGAGGATAAATCTCAGTCTAAGCCAGTTGTCTACTTACTGGAGGTTCAGGTGAAACTAATACAGAGCCATTGGCTTTCTCACGAAGTGACACAGGCCACTCTGGGGACAAGACATCATTTGTTGTAGTGGTGCCTCTGCTCCTAGAGAGCCAGGAACAGGTCCCTCCCCATGAATGCTGCAGCTGAGCCTTTGGAGTACCCAAATATCTTCCTTGCGAGGGAACTCCAGCCTTTGAACGGCTGGGGTCATCAGGAGCACGTAATGCTCTCCTGCAGAAATCTTTTGCCTACCTCAGGAGCTGTAAATAGAGAGAGAGAAAAGTAGACAGCAAGCTCCCTGTTTGCTCTCCTTTCCTCTCCTGCCACAGGTAAAAGACTTCCATGTTTCATGGCAGTCCCACCTGTGCTCCAGCAGGCAGGAAAAATAACGTGGAAATTAAGGGCAGCGGCACCTGCTGTAAAAGCAGACTGGGAAAAAAAAGATCTTGTGCATGGTTATGGACAAAGTTTCTCTGAGATGATAATATTGCCAGGTGATGATATGATGCCTGAAGGTCTTTGCTATACACTTTATAGATGTCTTGTCCAAACTTTGAATTAGAAGGTGTTTTGTAGAGCCAACATGAAAGAAAACAAGCATTACCTTAGTCACAGCAATGGAAATACAGTGCTGCAATAAATTCAGTGTACCACTGAAATAAAAAATGCTCCTAACTTGTCTTGACTTGATTGATCGGCCACTGTAAATAGAGGAGATCTGTGTGGTGTGATGAGCAGTGCAGAAGCAGCAAAGGTTTAGGGGACCAAAGCAAGGTGAGGAATTAATGAAGTGCCCTTATACATTATTTGTACTTGAGATACAAACGTCCAGCAGTATATTCCAGACCTCCATAGCTGTGCAGCAGAGAAACATGAGCAGTGTGAACAAAAGCAAAAAATGGGAGCGAGAATATCTGAAGGGGAGTTAGGCAACCAGCCTCTTTGCAGGTCTCCTTCTCAGGCAGATGCTCCTGTGTTGGTAAAGAACAAGTTCAAGTTTCAGGCTGTCCCTCAGTGGACATGTGCATGGGGTTTCTCTGTTGGTTTGGCGAAATCCTCTGAGGCCTTAGAGAATAGACTTATCTGAATAAATGGCTCAGCCTGTAATGTTTTTGAGACTTCTCACCCCAGTGTTAAATTTGGTTGAGAGATAGTCATCCGGTTCAAATGTCATGAAAGGGTTAAAAAGAGAGGGAGACAATGAACACCTGGAGTACTGTCACACAGCCCTGGTTTCTTTAGGAAGCTAGGCAAGGTTTGAACAGAAGAATCTTTAAATGAGAGAAAGAAAACAATTTAAAAGCTTTTCTATTTTTAAATTTAAAATGTTTAACTTTTTAAAAAATCATCTTTATTCAGCAGAAAGAAAAAAAGGACAAACCCTAAACCCTTTGTATTTCAAGTCCACCATTGTGACCTTGCTGCTTCTTCAAACTCGTTCAGGAGATGGGAACAGATAGGTATGGTTTGGTGGGCTTGACGTAAGGAATGAGCAATTCTTGGGGTGGAAACAGGGACCTCATTGGTCAGGGAGGAAATAGCTATGGGGACTTGTTCCCCGATGCATGCCATGTACTACTTCTCCTGTGTAGTGCACTGTCTCTGAAAGCCACCATGAAGGGTTGCCATTTCTGAAAGCAGAATTGTAGGAGATATAGGAAAAACAATCTGGGGATGATGGATGTGAAGTTAAGGCCGTTCCAATGCAAACCAGTTTCTGCTTTGGCCACAGTGAGTTCTGGGTTTGCCCCTCCAGACACCTTCTTTCTCCCTGTCCTGTCAGAATTCATCTTGGAGAAGGTACTTGTCTGACTCTATTACTGGGTTAAGCAAAGCCCACGACAAACTCCAACAGTGGTTTGCACTGAGTCCTGTTTGCTGTGGCTTCTCCTACGTGGGGAGTTTGTTTTCAGATTAGCTCTTCTCTTATAATTTCACAGAATAAAGACAGTACTTACTCTTCTTTTGTTTCCTCATTGATTCAATCTGATTTAATAGTGGTTGGTTTCGTGTTACATTCCCTGTATGCTTTGTCCTCACTGAGACTGCATGAGTGGCCCATACACTGCACAGGCAACAGGAGCTCTCAAAACAGCCTTAGATTCTACATCCACTATCCAAGAATAACTGATAAGTTTCAAAACCACTTTTCCAGACTCTGAAAAAGACTGGAGGTGAGTTCCTCAGAGGTTCATTCTGATTAGAGAGGTAGCTTGCTCCTTTTTCAATCCCTTTTATCCTATTTGTAGGAGAAGTCCACCAGCTCAGAGGGCTACTTGTGGCCTCTGGGCAGCACTGAAGTTAGTCTCCATTTCAGAGAAGAGTCAGCCACCCTTTGCTACAAGAAAACTGCTCCTGGCAAGAGCCTTTCTCCTCGTGGTTATTCTTCTTCCCTTACCAGACACTCTCCCATTTATCTTGGGATTCATGATTATCCAGAATAAATACTTGCCTTAGGAAGGCTTGATTTCATAAAATAGACAGATTTCTATGGTGATAGACTGGTGGGAGCCCAAGTAATGGAATGCTGTAGCCTGATGCCTATTTCCCTTCTATTGGCCAAACTACATCCATAGCAGGTGTAGCCTCCCCTCTTCTATAGTCACCAACCACCTGGCTGTTCTGCTCCAGCCATTGCCTGCTCTAATGGGTCTCCACAGGTTTGTCCCCCACAAAGGCACTGAAGAAAAACAGCACATCAGGTAGCATCGCCGTACCTGGGAGGTAGTATGGGCTGTGGGCAAAAGGATAAAGCAGTGGGAGCTCTGGGAGATTCTGTGGTGTAGAGTGTAGGAAGGGGTGTTAGCATACTTCAACATTTCATGATCAGCTGTCCCCAGATGAGTGGCCCATTTTTGGAGCAGACTACAGGATTATTAAGTGAACTGCATGATTCTGTCTGTCCTTAATAGCCCTGGTGTGCAGTATTTTGGACATGGTGTTACAGTGCTTAAGCAATGCAATTTTATCTTCTAGTTAAATGCTGTGGCAAAAAGCACTATGGAAAGCCTTAGCTGCTGAAACCAGACTATAATGTGTGCTAGTAGTGACATGACTGCGCTACATATGTACGCATGAATACATACGGTCAGCTTTTAACTTGCAGCACAAGGACTGAATGTTCTTGCAATTTTTGTCTTCCCCAGATTTTCTCTTCTTCCCAAACAGGCTCAAACTCCTTTCTTCCTAATAGTCCTGCCAAATTATTTAAGAGAGAATTTCACATTTTCTATTATAATAAAGGGCTGTGGGTCTGAGAGTGAAAATTAATATTTGTGGTGGGGAGTGAACTGATAATACAGATTTAATGCAGGGAAAAGAGTCTTGTTAGGCTCAGTTAATTGTTTGCAGAGGCTGTGCAATTACAGTGTGGATGTTAGGGAATACAGATCTCCCTTCATGGTGTAGCAATAGACTGATACTGCAGTGACCCACTCGTTCAGCATTTTTACATCTGATAAGACCCTGGAATTAAAAAAATTCTCTATCTATGCAAGTACATTATGACTGAACATATCTCCTGCATGTTCATGCAGAACATTACATTGCTGTCTGTGGCACCTCATGGCAGATCTCGATCTGCTTCAATGGCTCAAACCTTCACTTTCTGTTTGTTCCTCTTTGACCTGTGATGTTATCGAGACGGAAAAGCTAAATGGGTTTGTTCAGGCTGGTCAAGACTTGGGTGAGACACATCCAGAGAGCCATGGTGCTGGGGTGGTATTTAGGGGAGGACAAGGAGGAGGAGAGCAGACAGCAATGTTTCTGACAAGGGTTTGTGGTGCAGAGAGGAGAAGCAGCTCAATTTTGACTGCTAACTCAATATTGTGGCAAAAAAGCTGTTGCAATGTATGGCTCTAAATGGGGGAGTGACGAACGGAAACAACCCTGCATCTTTATGACTGATACACCAGTGCTTGGTCCTCTTCCAGCATCCACATTTTTTTAAAGGCTATTAAAAGTGGGAAGTGTGAAATAAAAAGCCTTATAGTGAAAGTCTTCAGGAGCATAAACCTGTGATTTTACTGAAAAGAACATAGAGAGGTGGCTTGATACAGGCTATAAACACAGCTATAAGGAAATAATAAGATCTTAAAAGGCTCTTTTATATGCGAGAGCGCAGCAGAAAGCTGACAAATCCAGAGGAAAAAGTCTCACCATCACTGTGCACAGACTGCAGCCATTAGAGCAAAGGGGTCATGAGCTTTTGATTTCTGCAACTGCAGCATGAAGGTCTTTCAGAAATGGATGCTTTAGTTGCAGACAGGTTATAGGCAGTTCAGGCAGAGCTGGTAGAAACGACATAGACCCAGGTATGGAGGAAGTTGATGAGCTGATGAGCCCTTGTGATCTCAAATCTGGCTCCTGGGGAGGGAGATGAAGCTGGAATGTGTTCACATAAAAGCAACACAAAAGACAGAAAAAACTGGTGTTGCCAATTTACAAAAAACAAATAAAACAATGGGATCTCGGTATCTTGAGCCAGGAGTGATGAATGAGCAACACTTGCCTCTAAGTATCTGCAGGGTGTGAACACCAGAGCAGAGGGCATCTCCAGCAATTCCCTGTAAAACAGTCCTTGTGGTGAACATGGCAGGCCCCATTTTTTTTGCAGGGTTTAATTGAGGATATGCAGCACGGAGCAGCCCTGAGGTCATACGCATGCTCGGTAGACACAAGGAGACATGTGGCCAAAACCCATCACAGTAAGTGGATTGACTTCTGCTGATTTTAATGGGCTTTGAACCAGGCCTTAGACACCAAAGTGCTTTGTTACCATCTGCAGTTTTTTCTTATAATGTATACAAACGCTACTCCCACGCAGATGCACAGACGCAGACATGTAAATACCAGCTCCTCCCTTAGATCTTGCAGAGACTTCAGCTACCAGGCATAGAATCATAGAATCATAGAATCATTAAGGTTGGAAAAGACCTCTAAGATCATCAAGTCCAACCATCAACTAACACCACCATGCCTCCTAAACCAGGCCCTGAAGTGCCACGTCTACATGTTTTTTTAACACCTCCAGGGATGGTGACTCCAAGACCTCTCTGGG
>WAAD01000517.1:0-12983 GCA_013389945.1 Fregata magnificens | reverse complement strand
TTTATGATGATAAAAATATTCAAGCTTTTCATGTATTTTAAAACCTTTTAAGAGTGGTGGTGATTTAGATAGCTTTTCTGTGATTGTGGTTATTTGCATCACTCTTCAGTGTGGCACTGAAACATACTTGTTCCTCTTTCTTTGACAACAGCTTTTAACAGGGCACCATTGGCATGTATGTCCTTGAGCCAGACTCTAATGCACTTTAAACTATGAAAATATATCTGAGAGCTTTCTAAGATGTAATTCCTGAGACAAAGAAAAGAATAAACCCTTGCAAACTCAATCTTGTTAGTCCCAAACAAATGACCATAAGACTAAAAATATTAGTGTCATCTGCAATCTTTCCTTCATCTCAGAGAAAATAAAATTAAAAAAAAATAAATGCATGGGTGACTTGGTTTGAAAGTTATCACTCTTTCTTTTGCCTTCAGAAGTCTGGGTAAAATGTCTAGTTTTTCATTCCTTCCGGAGACCACTTTCTCTCACCCGTACTCGTGTTCAGCTTCTTATTATGCACCCAAGAAGCAGCTGCGTATTAATGTATGAAGACATGTTTTAAAAAGCAGATGGTTATCTTGGAGGTCTGGTTTGTGTGGTTGACCTCAGACACCTTTAGGTTTTAAGAAAGCTAATACTTTCACACCAGCTCTTTTTGAAAGTCACTCTTATGTGCCATCACAAAAATTGCATGCAAAAATATCTTTGCTGCTTAAACTAGTTATTCATTTAGTTTATTAAGGTGCCCCCAGTTTATCATCTGCTCTCTGAATTCTGTAGTTTCCAGAATCATGTTACTGCTGAAAAGCTCAACTTTCATCTCTAGTCCTCACATCTGTGGTAAAAGAGAATATCAAAGCCATCAAAAACAGAAAACAAACTGCTCCCAAAATTAGGTTTTAAAACCCATCTCATTGTGTTTAGGTTTGATTTATAAGGCTTGAATACTAAAGGTTTGAGGTCATTTGGAATGAAATATTAAGTACAGCTAATAATGTTAAATAAACATTGTGTCTAAGCATACTATTTCAATAGTTTCCATGTTTAGTTTATCATTTTAGTTAGCATTTGGAACAGAAGGATAATCCAAACATCTGTGTTTATACCTATAAATTATATGACTGTATTTTTTTAAAATGAAATAAAAAAAGTCTGAAGAAATTATTAGTCCACTGTGGAACAAACAATACTATGAAACCACAAACACCCAAAACTGATTTTTTTTTTTCCCAAAGGAGTTGCTTTCATTCTGCTGTTGCTTCCCTAAGCTATGCAAGTTCATGTGCATGCTGAGCAAATTGTCTCTATAGTCATATTTTTTCTACCCACAGATAATACATCATCATAGCAATTCTCTTTTTGTGCTGCCCTGAGTTACTCAGCTCCCAAGATTCCTCCTGACTGAAATATGTTTCCCATCTACTGAGGCTATACAGTTTTGACAGTGGCAACTCAGCCTTACTACATATGTACTAATGCTTAGAAAGGACATTCAACCTCAGTGTGGAGTACCATTTTACAACCAAATGATAAATTAAATCATACTGCTGTGCAACTGTAGATCAGAATTAGGACTACTGCTTACAGAAAAGTGAATGTTAATATATGTCATCTAGAGTCTTGCATGTCTCTTAAACACTACTTTACATGTACTTTGCCTTTCAGTAATCAGCTCAAATCCATACAAATATTTAACCGCTTAAATATACACTTTACAGACATTCAGTACTGAACCTAAAGGTTAAATTCTCAAAACACTTATTTAGTACCTCCTGAGACCAAAACCTAGGTAATTTCTGGAGATGCCTAATTTTTGTTTATTTTAATTTTTAGGTTCTGAGGACATCTAGATTTTTTATTTTGGCCAGCAGTTCCTCAGGTGCCCATATTTTTGCATCTAGGTGTACACCCCAGAAGCTTGCTGTCTCTCTAATGTGCAGCTCCTATCAGCTGGGTTGTATCTTCCCTTATCTCACATACAGAACTCAGCTGAAAATTGCACTGTGAAAACACAATTATTTCTGCCCAAAAACAGAGCAGGAAGTGAGACTAAATTTATTCCTTCTCTTATCAATTAACTCAACAGTTAATGGAATCAGCCAAGCTGTAAAAGGTCTAGGTTCTGTTTTATACTCTGCCTCTTCTGTTGTAGCTCTCTGCACTTCTTTTTTTAAGTGACTATGTTAGTCATCAAGTTATAGCAAAAGCTACTAGTGAAAGGTATTCTAAATTTCTTTGGAAGGTGCTCTACTTCGCACAGTCTAATTAAATGCTTCCTAGGTAAAAGGAAAAAAAAAAGAGTAAGTAAAGAAACCACTAGGGAGAGAAGTAAGAACTGAATTTTAGTGTCATTGAGCACCTTACATAATAACTTTAAACAGTAAATACAGCAGGGAAGTTCCTATCCTAGAATACTCACTATCCTGGTATTTAGCAATATTTGCTTAGAAAGTGGAAGAAGTTTCAAATCCCAGCAGGCACTGAAACAAGTGTTGTAACCCCTATGTTACTGCATAAGAAAGTAGATGTACAAAAAAGCAGGCGATATGCTTCTTGAAAGCTCTATGGCACAAGATCAAGCCAAGTGAATAGCTTCTGGAAGTAGCTGAAATTGTGATACATGCCTATTCAGGGCCTAAATTTAGGCAACTGAACACTGTGAGACTGAAAATATGCTCTTCCATTTGGGCTCTCTTTCTGGCTAGCCTAAACATGCCCCTCATATGTATGTTGGTTTCTGCAGATTTCTTTCTGAAATAGCTAAATTTGTACAGTAAATAGAAACTAGATATTTAACTTCAGGCTGTCGAAGCTAACAAAACAGCTATATTGTAGTGTAGAAGACAACGAAAGTATCAGAGGACTGCTTCTTCCTTTGTATCACGTGGCTTGAGTTATGCTGGTAATTTGTACAGTACACAGTCAAAGATCTTTAAAGAAACAGTTACTAATGCGGGCTTCTAAAGATATTTGAGTTGTATTTAGTTAGTTGTTCTTTTTTCCACCCCCTTCTCCAGAAAATGCTGGCCACCTCCTTACTGGAAAGCTACCTTTAAAAAGGTTAAGATTAAATGAAGCTTATGTTTCCTTTTCAAAACAAAAACAAAAACAAAACCCCACAAAACATTCAGGTAATATCTTACAACTACAAAGTCCAACATGGACTGTGATATACACTTCCTTTCTGGGTTCTAAGCAAAACTGCTAAACACCTCTATAGTCATTATTACTAGGATAAAGAACATTTAATCTACAGAAGATACTAATTTCATATTATTACTGCAACTTCTTATCAAGGACATTTTAATTTCCTTGTAAATCTGAGCTTCAGTCATACACTGTCAAAGTCAACCTTTTAAAATTTTGCTTATAACACAACAATAAGAAACAAGTAAGTCTGATATTAAGTGTTATATGTTATTTAAAATGGATTTTTTGTCTTTACACTTCAAATTCTATTTTTGCTACAGAATTTCAATTATTTTTCCTAGAAAAATGATTAGAATTAAATGCCTACAGCCCATCAAGTTTAGATATTGTAAAATGTATGCCAAAAAAGATAATATAACTGTAGAGATAACGAACTACAATACTAAGAAGTGAAATCATCCCTTGGGGGAAAAACTGCATCATGAAATCTTTTATCTCAACATGATACTGAAGAAAAGGCTACAGTGGTATTTGGCAGGAGTTTAACTAAAGTAATAAATAAAGAAGAAGGAAAGCTTATACTTCACTAACCGGAAACTACATCAATCAGGTTTGCCCAACAAAAGTGTCAGAATCCAATGCAAGACTAAAAATGTATAGGTGAGTCAAATACTGCGTTATATTTTGAAGCAAAATGCCCCTCCAGGCACACAACACAAACCCAGGTCTGAGCAAAACCATGGTTTTCCTAACAGGATTATTTGAGAACAATCAAAGACTAATAACTTTAGCAATACTTAATGGTTCAAGCCCCTGAATCTTTCTGCCCATGAAGAGCTATGAAGTGATGTTTTAAGTGTGTCATATTTATGAAAATAAGCAAAAGACTTTATTAGAAACAGAATTTTCTGCTGATTTTCCTGTTTTCGCAGGAGGTTGGAATCAAACAGCACTATGTGCTGTCATTTATGTTTTGTATAACGGATTCTTATCCTCTTCCTGTCTTAGAGAAGTGATACTGACTGGTATTAAGAGTGGCATGAGAATGGATTTGATCTCAAAAGTTGGTTTCAAAGAATCACAGCTAGACAAGGCTGAAAGGGGTTATACCCTTCTTAAAAGGGGGAAGTGTTAAAGGGGTTCATCTATAAACAATGTGTGTTTTAAAGGAGAAGAAAAAATGACTGACAAGAAAGCTAACCAATGTGTACATGTGATTAAAAATTCAGGGATAAAAGTGAGAAGGAAGCAAATTCAGCCCCAAAATTTTGGTATTCTAAAGCCAACTGGCTCAAACTGTGCTGCTTATTTGGGCAGTAGCCAAGCAGCCATCTGTGTCTTTAAGAGAGAACACCAATAGACATGGGGAGACGGACTAAACTATGAACAGTTTTCCCACAAAATAACGTAAAATGAAATTTGTTCAAGCAACAAGTGTGCAGGTCCTTCTGCCTTTCTGATTGCTTTTCCAGAGGCAAGGGTTTTAACATTTTATATGGTTTTAATCCTCCACCTTATGTCAGATTTTACTGGAATTGTATTTTATTGCTGTCATTAAATTGTAATAGGCTTTCTCATGATAGGCAAAAGAGAAGTAATACAAACAAAACTGAAAAGGACCGAGAATTGAACCAGGTGGAGCATGATTATTTCCTGGAACCTGTGAAGTTATCTACATCAGTAAATGACACCAGCTGACCTGTTCACCATTTGGCTGATCTGGTTTGCAGCCATTTAATATTTTCCAGCAAGTATTGTCAATTAGCATGCCAGAAACTAAGGAATCAAGCCTTTAGCTTGACTGGTTTCCAAATTTCTTTTCTCAGTCTTGGCCCTCAGACCCACATCTGGTGATGGTGGGTCAAGATAGAAGAAAGCAGTGCACTTTAGTGGTGGTGGTAAGACAGTCTATTCCTTTTAGTATTTGAGAATATGAGTAACTGTGTAATTGGGGCATATCTATGCCTTTCAGGCTGTACCATGTACAATTCAGTTAAACTAGTCAAAATTTATCTGGAAGTAGGCGTGTCAAATTTTTGCTGATTCTTTCTTCCATGATACCGAGTGGTGGATAGGGTAGGCAGGCAAAGAATCTGAGGTCCTGTGAACAGAAGGGACATAACAATCAACAAAACAAGGCTGAAGTGGGATCACCAGAAGCATAGGTATGTAAATAAGGAAATGCTTGCACAACAGCCTTATGAGGAAAGTTTTATGCCCTTTCTGGGGAATCAGCACACTTGGGTGCCCCTCTGAAAAGCCTCTACACTAATGCACACAGCCTGAAAAACAAACAGGAAGAATTAGAAGTCTGTGTGCAGTTACAGGATTATGACCTCATTGGAATAATGGAGACATGGTGGGATAGCTCACACAACTGGAGTGCCACAATGGAGAAACACAGGCCCCTTAGGAAGGACGGGTTGGGAATGCAAGAGGAAGTTGCCCTATATGTGAGAGACCAGCTGGAATGTATGGAGCTCTGCCTTGTGATGGAGGACGAGCCAGCTGAGAGCTCATGGGTTTGGAATCAGTGGGCAGATCAACATCGGTCATTCCTAATAGGGAAGGAACAGTTTAGGCCTTCTTCAGACAACAGGAAGAAGCCTCAGATTCCCAGACCCTGGTTCTCATGGGGGACTTTCATCACCCTGACATCTGCTGAAAAGACAACACAGCAAGGCAAAAGCAAACTAGGAGGTTTCTGGAGTGCATTGACAACAGCCTCCTGACACAGGTGATCCAGGAGTCAACAAGGAGAGGTGCTCTTCTGGACCGGATACTTACAAACAAGGAAGAACTGGTCAGGGATGTGGAAGTCAGAGGCAGCCTTGGGCTGCAGTAACCATGGGATGGTGGAATTCAGGATCCTAAGAGGCTGGAGCAGGACAAAAAGCAGGATCACCACCCTGGACTTCAAGAGAACAGACTTTGGCCTGTTCCCTTTGTTCAACAGAGGCAAATGCAAAAAGTCCTGCACCTAGGGAGGAATAACGTCATGCAACTGTGCCTGTTGGGGCCAACCGGCTGGAAAGCAGCTTTGCAGAAAAAGACGTGGGGGTCCTGGTGGAAAACAAGTTGAGCATGAGCCAGCAATGTGCCTTCACGGCAAAGAAGGTGAACAGTATCCTGGGCTGCATTAGGAGGAGTGTTGCCAGCAAGTCAAGAGAGGTGATCCTTCCCCTCTACTCAGAACTGGTGAGGCCACACCTGGAGTGCTGTGTCCAGTTCTGGGCTCCTCAGTACCAGAGAGAAATGGAGCTACTGGAGAGAGTCCAGTGAAGGGCCATGAAGGTGATTAAGGGACTGGAGCACCATGCATATGAGGACAGGCTGAGAGAGCTGGGACTGTTTAACCTGGAGAAGAAGGAGGCTTGGAGGAGGGATCTCATCAATGTCTACAAATACCTGAAGTGAGGGTGTAAAGAAGACAGAGCCAGGCTCTTTTCAGTGGTGCCCACTAACAGGATGAGAGGCAATGGGCACAAAC
The DNA here is from genome assembly GCA_013389945.1 of Fregata magnificens. NCBI lineage: Eukaryota > Metazoa > Chordata > Aves > Suliformes > Fregatidae > Fregata > Fregata magnificens. Next base: position 6,343 of record WAAD01000517.1, on the reverse strand, counting down.
TGCAACACAGGAGGTTCTGTCTGACCATCAGGAAACACTTTTTTACTGTGAGGGTGACTGAGCACTGGTACAGGTTGCCTAGTGAGTTTGTGGAGCTTCCATCCTTGGAGATATTCAAAAGCTATCTGGACATGGTCCTGGGCAACTGGCTCTAGGTGGCCCTGCTTAATCAGGGGGATGGACAAGATGACCTCCAGAGTTTCCTTCTCTCCTCAACCATTCTGTGATCCTGTGAGAGAGGTTCTTGAAAGAATCCCATAGGACATGATCCTGGAGAAAAGAGTCATTCATGAGAGCTAATTGATATTCAAGGATCACCTACTCCAAGCTCAATGATCACAAGAAGCAGGAAAACAAGCAAAAGTGGCAGGAAGCTTGCATGGATGAGCAAGGAGCTCCCTACCAAACTCAGACATAAAAAGGATGTTTACAAGAGGTGGAAGATGGGGCAGGTGACCCAGGAAGAATATAGAGATACTGCCCAATTGTGCAGGGATGGGGTTAGGAAAGCCCACCTGGACTTGAATCTGGCAAGGGATGTGAAGGGCAACAAGAAAGGATTCTGCAAGTAATAAACAGTAAAAGGAAGACTAGGAAAAAAAATGTGTGTCCACTGATGAATGGGGCAGGGGCTCTGTGACAAAGGACACAGAAAAGGCTTAGCTACTCAATGCCTTTATCTCAGTCTTACAGGTAAGATTGGCCTTCGGAAATCCCAAGTCCTTGAGACCAGAGGGAATGTGTGGAGCAAGGCAGACTTTCCCTCAGTGGAAGAGGATCAGGTTGGGAACACTTAAACAAACTGGAGATACACAAGTCCATGGGGCCTGATGTGATGTACCCACAAGTGATAAGGAAGCTGGCCGATATCTTTGCAGGGCCACTTTCAATTATCTTTGAAAGGTCATGGGAACTGGGAAATGTTCCTGAAAGACCGGAGGAGAGCAAATGTAACTCTGGTCTTCAAGCAGAAGGATCTGGGGAACTACAGGCAGGTCAGCTTCACCTCAGTCCCTGGAAGGTGATGGAGTAATAAATCCTGGAAGCCATTTCCAGACACATGAAGGAAGAGAAAGTGATTGGGGTAGTCAGCATGGCTTTATGAAGGGGAAATCACATTTGGCAAACCCGATAGCCTTCTAGTATGACGTGACTAGCTTGATACATGAGGGGAGAGCAGTGGATGTTGTTTATCTTGACTTTAGTAAGGTTTTTGACACTGTCTCCCATATTAACCTCATAGACAAGCTGATGAAGTATGGATTAGATAAGTGGACGGTAAGATGGATTGACAACTGAACAGCCAGGCCCAAATGGTTGTGATCAATGGAATGAAGTCCAGTGGGAGGCTAGTCACTCATAGCATATCCCAGGGGCCAAATACTGGCACCAGTACTATTAAACATCTTCTTTAATGACCTGGGTGATGTGGAAGGGTTCATCCTGATCAGGTTTGATACAAAACTGGCAGGAATGGCTATAATACATTAGATGGGTGTGCTACCATTCAGAGGGACATCAACAGGCTGGAGAAATGAGCAGATAGGAATCTCAAAAAGTTCAACAAAGGCAACCTGCTTTAGTTGACCCTGCTTGAGCAACGAGGTTGCACTAGGTGTTCTCAAGGGATCCCTTCCAACCGCAACAATTCTGTGATTCTGTGATTCAGTACTCGGTAAGTTCTGCATTTATTTTCATTGATGTTGATAAGAATATCATTAAGTGTCTGACCCCTCAGAGGCATGCAATGACCAAATGCCTCTGAGGGCTAAGTACCATGCTGTATTTAGAAGAGACCATGTCATAGGTGGATAATCTTAGAAAAGGGTTGTAAAAAAAAAAAATCACCTGTAAAAGTCTTTGAAAGAGCTCACTAGAAAGGAAGACTGACTAATCATAGCTGTCCTGGTTTTGGCTGGGATAGAGTTAATTTTCCTCCTAGTAGCTGGTATAGTGCTGTGCTTTGGATTTAGGGTGAGAATAATGTTGATAACACACTGATGTTTTAGTTGTTGCTGAGCAGTGCTTACACTACATACCATTTGATGTCATGCTCACTATATAAGCTGGGGGGAGATGGCCCGGGGGCAGCAATCGCTCCTCGGGAACTGGCTGGGCTTCGGTCAGTGGGTGGTGAGCAATTGCATTGTGCCTCATTTATTTTGTATATTCTTTTATCATTATCATTATTTTCCATTCCTTTTCTGTCCTATTAAATTGTCTTTGTCTCAGCCCATGAGTTTTACCTTTTTTCTGATTCTCTCCCCCATCCCACTCTGGGGGGAGTGAGTGAACAGCTGTGTGGTGTTTAGCTGCCTGCTGGGTTAAACCACGACAGCCCTTTTTGGCACCCAACGTGGAGCTCGAAGGGGTGAGATAAGGAGAGATCTGACCAGAGCATGTTAAAACATATTTGTTATAAGCATTCATTATTAGGTTAATAGTCTCTGGTCGCAATGTTGATTTATTTGCTTTCAGAGTTGTTGTGCTGTTTATCGTCTCTGGGGGCTGGATTAAGGTTATCATTTTGCTGTACTGTGTAACACTGGTTTATGATATGATAAAATTACTGGTCGTGAAACTAATCTGATATTTGTACTCAGCATTGCTGTCACCTCTGTACTTTGGGAACCATCTCTTGGAAACTATTAATAATTACACTTTTTACCTTTTCTCCTCAGAGAGCCCCCACTCCTTCACCTTCCCCTTGTCCTCCAGGATAGCTACAACAGCTCTTGAGAATTTTGAATATCCTTGGGATGTTCAAACCAGCATGTTCCTATTGCTAGGTCTCCTGAATATGGTTAAGGTCTTGTTTAGGGTTAAACAACTATTTAAGAATACCACCCAGAGATCTGCCCCAAGGCCGGACAGTTACGAGTGGCAGGGTGTGTGGGATAGTACAGGCAAGTACCTAGGACAGTGGGCACCTCCAATGTTTTGGAACTTCACCCCTGAACAAGTGCAGAATCCTGAAAAACTGGTAAAATATTTGGAAAAAGTATGCTGTCACACTGGCAATTCCAGAGAGACACAAATCATTGCAAGGTGCTGGGTCCTGGCCCCTGCCTACCAAGCCCTGTTCAACACTATTCAGAACCCTTGTATTGGCTTTACGTGGCAAGGTTTTGGTAGAGGGGGGGCTGCAGGGGTGGCTTCCATGAGAAGCTCCTAGAAGCCTCCCCCATGTCTGATAGAGCCAATGTCAGCCGGCTTCAAGACGGATTCACTGCTGGCCAAGGCCAAGCCAATCAGTGACAGTGGTAGTGCCTCTGTGATAACATATTTAAGAAGGAAGAACAAAAAAAACCTGCCCAGATACAGCTGGAGAGAGGAGTGAGAATACGTGAGAGGAACAACTCTGCAGACACCAAGGTCAGTGAAGAAGGAGGGGGAGGAGATGCTCAAGGCATGGGAGCAGAGATTCCCCTGCAGCTCGTGGTGAAGACCATGGTGAGGCAGGCTGTCCCCCTGCAGCCCATGGAGGTCCATGGTGAAGCAGATATCCACCTGCAGCCCGTGGAAGACCTCACGCCGGAGCAGGTGGATGCCCGAAGGAGGCTGTGACCCCATGGGAAGCCCACACCGGAGCAGGCTCCTGGCAGGACTTTGCAGACCCATGGAGAGAGGAGGCCACGCTGAAGCGGGTTTGCTGGCAGGACTTGTGACCCCACGGGGGACCCACGCTGGAGCAGTCTGTTCCTGAAGGACTGCACCCTGTGGAAAGGACCCACACTGGAGTAGTTCGTGAAGAACTGTAGCCCATGGGAAGGACCCACGTTGGAGAAGTTTGTGGAGGACTGCCTTCTGTGAGAGGGACCCCACAAAGGGCCAGGGGAAGAGTGTGAGGAGTTGTCCCCCTGAGGAGGGAGGAGCGGCAGAAACAAGGTGTGATGAACTGACCACAACCCCCATTCCCCGTCCCCCTGTACTGCTCAGGGGGAGCAGCTAGAGAATAATCGGGAGTGAAGTTAAGCCTGGGAAGAAGGGAGGGGTGGTGGGAAGCTGTTTTAAGACTTGGTTTTATTTCTCATTACCCTACTCTGATTGGATTGTTAATAAATTAAGCTAATTTCCCCAAGTTGAGTCTGTTTTTCCCATCATGGTAACTGCTGAGTGATGTCTCCCTGTCCCTATCTCGACCCATGAGCCTTTTGTTATATTTTTTTCTCCCCTGTCCAGTTGAGGAGGGGGAGTGATAGAGCAGCTTTGGTGGGCACCTGGCATCCAGCCTGGCTCAACCCACCACAATCCTCAAGGGGAAGAGGTGGTCTCTGGATATGATGACAAAACAAAAGGCACTTGCGGCTACTCCAACCCTTGCGACAGGCACTGCAGCTGAATTAGAGAACCAACCCGTGCCAGTATCAGTCGTCCCTATACACAAGAAGAAATATTGGATACAAAAGTCAGCTCATTTAGTAAGGGAAGAAACGCCTACTAAGAAGGGGAAGGAGGACGGAGTGGACAAGGCAGGCTACCCCTGAAACAGGGCCATCATGAAAAGAGGATGAGGAAGAGGCAGAACTCATAAACGAGGTGGTAACCACCTGATCCCTATCCCTGAGTGAGCTGCGAGATAAGCGAAAAGATTTCAGTTGCTGTCCAGGCAAGCACATTTTCACCTGGCTGCTGCAATGCTCGGATAACGGGGCCAGTAGCCTGGAATTAGAGGGTAGGGAAGCCAAAAAACTGGGATCCCTTTCTATGGAAAGGGGCATTGACAAAGCAATTGGAAAAGAGGCTCAAGCCCTCAGCCTCTGGAGGCAACTCCTTGTCAGGCATGAAGGAAAAGTATCCCTTTAAGGAAGATGTTATATGTCACCCAGGCAAATGGACTACCATGGAGAGAGGTATCCAGTGCCTGAGGGAATTAGCCATGCTGGAGGTGATTTATGATGACCTGGACAATGAGCAGTTATCCAAAGATCCAGATGAAGTCCGGTGCACACCACCCATGTGGTGGAAGTTTGCATGGAGCACACCATCGTCATATGCCAACTCATTGGCAGTAATGATCTGGAAAGATGGGGAGGGACAAACAGTGGATGAATTGGCCAGCCAACTCTGGCAATATGAAGAAAGTCTCTTTTCCTCCCTACTGGCCTGCATCTTGGCTGTGGAAAAACTGTCCCAGGAGTTCCAGCAATTCAAAGAGCATCTGTCCTACTCCCCACCTGTACGGACCAGTATCTCAGCCATTAGGAGTAAGCATTCGTCTGCTCAAGAGAGAGTGGGTACACACCACGTGCCACCCTGTGGTTTTACCTGTGTGACCACAGAGAGGACATGAGGAAGCAGGATGGAAAATCTACCTCAACCTTAGAGGCACAGGTATGTGAGTTGCAAGGAAAAACAATCACAAAAGGGGGTTCTTCCGGGAAAATCGCTGCTCCAGTTTCCAGCGAGCAGTTCCCCATACAGAGTAGAAGGGTTGATTTTACTTCCAATCTTAATAAAGGGACTTCCTATTTGCATTTACAAGAAGTGAGTAACGAATACCATGACCAGGACTGGAGGGGCCCTTCCTCCACTCAGGTGGAGGAAAGGGACAACCAGGTTTACTGGACTGTGTGGATTCGATGGCCTGGCACATCAGACCCACAGGAGTATAAGGCTCTAGTGGACACCGGTGCCCAGTGCCATCAAGCTATAAAGGGGCAGAACCCATCTGTATTTCTGGAGTGACAGGAAGATCCCAACAGCTAACTGTACTGGAGACCGAAGTGAGCCTAACTGGGAATGAGTGGCAGAAGCACCCCATTGTGAGTGGCCCAGAGGCTCCGTGCATCCTTGGCATAGACTGCCTCAGGAGAGGGTATTTCAAGGACCCAAAAGGGTACTGGTGGGCTTTTAGTATAGCTGCCTTGGAGACAGAGGAAATTAAACAACTGTCTACCCTGCCTGGTCTCTCAAAGGACCCTTCTATTGTGGGGTTGCTGAGGGTCGAAGAACAACAGGTGCCAATTTCTACCACAACGGTACGCCAGCAGCAATATTGCACCAACCGCGATTCCCTGATTCCCATCCATAAGCTGATTCATTGACTGGAGACCCAAGGAGTGATCAGCAAGACTCGCTTACCCTTTAACAGCCCTGCATGTNAAGTAAGGTTAAGGGACCTGCACAGGAGATCCAGTTTTTAGGAATAAAATGGCAAGATGGATGTCATCAGATCCCAATGGATGTGAGCAACAAAATAACAGCCATGTCTCCACCAACTAGCAAGAAGGACACACAGGCTTTCTTAGGCATTGTGAGTTTTTGGAGAATGCGTATTCCAAATTACAGTCTGATCGTAAGCCCTTTCTATCAAGTGACCTGGAAGAAGAACAATTTCAAA
>WAAD01000516.1:47112-129536 GCA_013389945.1 Fregata magnificens | reverse complement strand
ACAAGAAGCATTCACCAGTAAACGCGAAGTTATGGCTGCGGACAGCAGAACGATGGCTTTGATCTCCTATGTCAACAGCTACCTACATAGTGAAGGTCAGAAGGAAAACTCAAAAGAGTTCCCATTGCTTTAGCAAGTGGGGAAATACCAGCATTTCCCTTCTTCCTGGGATCACCAGCATGGAGTAGGACAGCTGTGAGATCCCACCCTACTGGAAGGACCATGGCTAGCAAGTAGGGATGAAATCCTTTCCAGACTCATTTGTCAAGCAAGAGCATGAGTGTACAGCAATTTACAGTAACACAAGAACTTCTTTTGCTTGCACTCTGATGGGACTTACTACACCTGTTCAAAATGCCCAGAAAGCTTTGCAACATCTAAACATCCTCCAAATTAGCTAAGTATAAGGCCATCTCATTTTCTTGCGTGGAGATGATGGAAAGAAGCAGAGAGCTGCCCTGTGCTCCAGCTATGTGGAGCAATGGAAATCATAGAATCATAGAATGATTTGGGTTAGAAGGGACCTTTGAAGGTCATCTAGTCCAACCCCCCTGCAATGAGCAGGGACATCAAGCTAGAGGCAAGGTTTGCTCCTCCTCCTGTCCAGCTGTGATCTTACTCCTGTGAAGAGATCTGTTATGCTCAGGAGAAGCAGTGGCCCTGTGTCAGGAAGTCTTCAGCTACTGTCGCTGCAGACTTTAGCAGTGAATTGGAGCTACCATCCGTTTGCTGATTATATTGGACAAAAGAATCAAAATTACCATCTACAGCTGAGTCATGTGCTCTTTTAGCTTCCCCCTTTGGAAGAGCAATTTTTCAACCACTTCTTGCCAGGTCTCAATCAGAGCCCTTCTTAGCTGGAATTACAACAAATAGGAAAATAACGGTGCTTACAGCATTTAATTATCATGACTGAAATATTATTGTTGTCTCTCTTGGCCCTGACACGGGGCTAGAATTCCTCAAGGTGACATTTCCAAGGCACAATGAAACATGTTTTACATGAGATTCCTTAAAACCCATCAATTATGCATGCTACAAAAACTTGTTATTGTACTCTGAGGACATGATCCAAACACCAGTTGTGGTTATTGGAGATCCACAGGACTTGGATAGTATCCTAAATCAGCTGTATGGCCAGCTATCAAAGTAATAGCTTTTTTCCTTCATTTTCTAACTACAGTCTTTAAAGATTGAATCTTCCTCCTTTACTGTCATAAAAATACAGATAAAATCTCTCTGAATATTTTTACTTTTTTCCTACTTGGATAGATTAGCAAAACTTTTTGAGTTTGATAATTTCTATATTAAACACCGTGTGAGTGCATGTGTGTGCACGTGTGTAAGTATCCCTCAAATAGGTTTGTAAGGTCTCAAAAAAAACCCTGTATTTTTACACTTGTCTATCTTGTCATTAATTAAAAACATGATCCTCAGTACTAAACAAAGTGAAAATCAAATATTAAGAACATTAGCCACATAAGTAACACAAAGCAGCTTGATACGTGTGGCTTTTTTTCCCCCGTGTTTTATTAGAAGTCAGATTCCTGCCCAGAGTAAAGGGATGTAGCGTCCTTTCATTCAGTGAAGTTAGACCGACGTGCTTCAGGTTTTCTCTACTCACATGTTACCACCAGGAAATTATTTACAAGCCTCTTATCAGAAGTTCTTTTGATGTCGAAGAGAGTCGTGAGTTATTTTGACGCAGCCCTTCCGCATTCACCACCTTGTCATAAAAGTTAGAAAGATTGGCAGAAAAATACCCAATAAGAGAGAAGTTTAGTTAATGCAGTGGATTAGCGATTGCTTTTTTTTCCTTCCCCTCCCTTTTTAAATCTGAATATTTAACACCAAGAGAGAAACCCGTCCTGTTTTTCGGCTGGAATAACAGCAGTTTCTGTTTCTAACCTGGGAAGAATGTGATGGGGATTGAAAAGCACCCCTGTCCTATTGTTAGACTCCCCCAGCACTGATCCTTGCTTTTAACATCATAATGAAGGATGCTCTTTAGTGGATTATCTTGAGAAGGGATTAACTCCTTCAAGACTTCTTAGGAGGCAAGGTGTTTTGAGCCCTAAATACACACCAATTGCCTGCTTAACTTTTCATCTTATTTTGAAAACTGCCCAGCTGGAATTCAAATTCTTTTCCATAGAGCTGAATTTTCTTAGTAGCAAAGTTTGAGTCAGGGGCAGCAGATGCTAAAAATAAATACTGTTCATCTAATCACGTGTAGCCAAATGTTTCGGATACTTTGCTGAGACAAGCATGGCAGGATAAGACTCAATCAAAACTTTGCTGCAAATTCAGCAAAGCTTTAAATTCTGTCTCTGTCACTCAGGCACATGAAATAAGTCTCCATGGCCTAACCTCTCTTATAAGGCTTTCTTTTTAACATGACAGAGAGACGTACTATAGACAGATAGATAGATATATAAAGTACATTCCATGATACTGATATAGATTTCTTTTTTAATTTGTATTAATATATCACTTCTCTAAAGAATTAATAGGGCTGCCCATGGACGTGCCTCGTGTTAGTTATGCTGTAGGCAGACATGCATGTACACCCACGCAGATGTACATGCATAGAGATACATACACCCCTATGGATACACACACCCATATATCACTCACAACCCTATTAATACATGCACATATATATATATGCATATGCGATTTGGCCGCTCTACCTTGGCTTTCAACAACATCATTATCAGCATTGTTTTATGACACATTTGCCGTAGCATACAAAATGCCTAGTACAAAAAAAAGCAGTGAAAAGAGGACTAATTGCTCTATAATTTATAATCAAGTGACTTCTTCAACCTATGCTTCTTTATCTTAATAACCATTCATTTGTGTCTGCCTAATTTATTGGAAGTGAAATCTTGTATTTGTTCCACGTTCATCTTATCCCTCAGCTAACCTTGTCTCCATTATTAACCTACTCCATTGTTTCATATTCTGCTTGGCAAGGAAGAAGGGAGATTCCCCCAAAGTTTTTCATCCTTTCTTGTTACTTTTCACTTTACTAAAAACTTGTGTTCTGCTAGGCCTGAAGTATAAAAACACTTCTTTTTGTTGACAAGGGGTTTTTTTTCATTTCTGCAGGACTGGATGAGGGGGTGAGGATTTGGAGTATACTTTTCACAGAAAAACAGAAGAAACTTTTACTTGGTTTTTTTTCTCTTTTAAAGGAGGGAAATTCTCAACTTTCCTGTTTTGCTCCCCTTGCTTTTTCTCCTTTCCTTTTGGCACTTTCTGCAGCTACAGCACAGATAATTTGCAACTTCATAAACAAGTTTTTTCAATTGGATTACCCAGCCTGGTATATGAAAAAGAGTTTGCTAAAAGCAACCAACAGATGATTCTGAGGGCAAGTGTGTTTTCTCCAGTTTTAACAAATGGAGAAGACCCAGGTGCACTCTTATTGTGAGCTAAACGAAATACCTTCTTATTCATTTTTGTAATAATAACTGTATTCCACAGACTATGCCTTAATTGTAAATAATCCCCCACATTCTTTCAGTGTAAACTCTTTAAGGAGTCATGAATTTTATTTATACTCTCTCACTCTTTGAGAGTCTTTTGTTTATTTGCTGTTTAGTTCTTTGTGAAATAACACTCCCAGAAGAAAATCCCCCTCTCTGCTTAAGGAATTAGCCCAGAGACAAAAGCAGGGAATTCTTTAAGCCTTGTTTTGTGCTAAGAGAAATGTTTGACATTTCTGTGGAGAGGTGTTTAGTTTGGATTCATTAGGTCTTAGGGACTCTTTTCTCTTTTTTGGCCTTTCAGTTTCTGTCACTGTTTTTTTTCTGTGTTTGGTAGACTGAAGAGAATTTACCAATGTGTAATTAGGTTTCCTACATTTGAATAGCAAAATCCAGTTGTGTTTTAAATAGGCGAGCTAAGCATTCCCCTCAACCAGCAGGCCCAAACCTGAAACCTGCTTTGTGAGCGGACGAAAGAACGGCAGAAGGAAGAAAAAGGCTTCCCCAAGGTTACTTAATGCTTGAAACAAACACCAATAAGGCTCCACTAGTGCAACTCCATCAGTTGTAGCAAAGGGGGAAGCCGTAGTCTTGAAAAACACAGAGTCTCCCTTAAAACTGGGCCTTAGAATGGCAAAACCACATATGCGATGTGTGTCATGTTATTGCTTCCTTCCTTGGGTTTATGTGGCTGGAAAATTATCAGCATAAATTAATACTGTATAATATTTCTTGTAACGGTATCTAACAGCTTTATAAATAAGTTCCATCGAATTAGAATCATCAGCTCAGCCTGGCGTATTTAAACAGTTTGTCAAAAGCAACACAATAGACCATCCAAGGGCAAAAATACGTGACAAATATGCCTAAAGCTGCATAGCACAGAGCTTTTATTTTGGTTATGAAACACAGGTAAGGCTGTTAGGAGGAAAATGGGACTGCAATTCTAAAACAAAAAGAGCAAATCGTGGGTTTGTAATAAGAGATGAAGAGGAAGCCGTCCACTGAAACAGCTGTTTTGATCATTTTGAACTCTTTGTGTCAGTACTAGCGCTGGGCTGCTTTTCTTTTGAAAATGGCAGAAAGGAATGTGCTTGCAATTTCAAATTTTTTTTCTTCCCAGATTCTTATCGAACTGGGAAAATCATCCAAACTGATCTTTCCTTAAACAGTTTCCATTTTCAAGCAGTCAGCGAATTTCCAGTGAATAAGGAATTTTCTTTAAAAAAAAATCCCAGCAGACTACAATTTGAAACCTTGTTCTTAGCCAAAGCTGTGTTTGTAGGTAAAAACAGCCTGAAGTTGTCCATTGGGGCTGTGCAACATAGTGGAAAATCAGAAGGTTAAAGTCCAAGCAGAGTACAAAAAAAAATCAACCCTAGAGTATACACATGCCATCCCTTAGACATTAACACGGTGGTTTTACCAAATTTAGCTTTGTACAGAAGCTTTACCTCATTTCTCAGTCCTCTTCTTTAAATGTAAATAGGCTGTTAAAGGACATTTTTAATAATGAGCTCCCTACGTATTTAACCATTTCATTCAACATTGCCCAGATTTATTGACTGTCAGAGCTTTCTTCCTTTTCTGTTTTCTCTGGGACTTCCCTTCTGGGTGAGGAATGTCACTGCTGAAAAACAATGTTATTTAGCTGGCTTTTTAAAGCTACAATAGTTATGAACTCTAGATCATTTTTTATTTACTAACTGACTGCTGCCAAATACAGCCAATTCATCTGGTGGAAAGACTTCGTGTAACAGCTAACAAATCTGGAATATTCTTCATTGGTATATCTGGCAGTAACCACCTGTTGCGATGCCAAACATACAGTGTGAAACATATCTGGATGTTGACAGACTTCAGTTTCATTGCAGAGCATCACTGCTATAACATAAAAGTTTGATTTTCTGCCTTTCAAATATGCTGAACACCTGCTCCTCTCATTGTTTTCCTATTTATTATTGCTTTTTTGTCTTAATTCAAGTCACACTTGTGTTTTCTGATTGATAGAAGAGCTCTCTGGAGTCTTTCCACTGACTTCAGTGATTTTGATTCTGGTCCCAGAGGTATAGATGCATAGGCCTTTTTAGCTATGTATTATTTGCACAGCCCTCTGCCTGTACATACTGATATGCCATTTGAGACATTACAATTTCCCCCGTAACACAAGCAGAGAAGACCTAGAGCCCATGAATCCTCTCCCTGAGAAACAAAAGATGCTGAAGGAAGCTGCTGAGAAGTAGCAACCAGTTACTATGAGGCTGGGTTTCACCATAAATGTCCTCTTTTTCCACCCAAAACTTTCACCTTGGCGGAATTTGAGAGCCTTGGATATTTATTTAGGATTTCCATAAATTTCACAGCTATACAGCATCTGGCAGTCCCAGCCACAGCCATTATAAGTGGTGTACAGTGATGTCCTGTGCATGCACAGCAAATCTCAGACCCTTTGGATGGATGCATCATATTTACTGCATATGCTCAGGTCTTCTGTCAGCAATGTGCACAGGAATCTATAAGCAAGTGCTTCTCGAGAGCCTACGGCTGTTGAGAAAAGTCACTGACAAAAATGTGAGAGCATGCAGACTTCTCTTCCCCTTCCCAGCAAGAAGCCCTTGCAAGGAAGACTTGGGAAGGGTCGTAACACTTTCCCTGCTGTCATACCCAGAGCTCCACAGAGGACTTGCTGCATATGTTCCTAATGAAGAGTGTATTGGGATTTTCTCTTGCACAGAAAAAAACAAATCTTGTTTGTTCATTTGCTTTTTTTTTTAAGACATTTTGATGTTGAAAATATTTTGGTCCTGAAATAGGTCAAAGGCAATTCAGTCCTCCCTGATGTATTCTTTCCAGTTCTGTAGGCTGTGCTATATCTTATATGACGCTACAAGATCCTCCTCTTTGGCTGGGAGAAGGACACAACTCCTTGTGGATCAAGTCCAGCCTTTAGCAGAAAAAGGGGAACACCGGGAGGTGTGTTCTGTGGACAACCTTAAGTAGGCAAAGTGTCTGCATGGAAAACATGGTATCTTGGGTCTACTGAGCAGTAGGAGTCCTAGCTGGATGCATTAGTACTACTTCCTAGAGACTCAAATTACTTCAAAACCCTTGTCAGAGAACGTATTAAAATTCCTATCAAAGTTGGGTTCATGCATATCAGCATCTGGGACTTTAGTAAGGCCTTTGACACTGTCTCCCACGGCATTCTCCTGGAGAAGTTGGCAGCTCACGGCTTGGATGGGCACACTCTTCACTGGGTAAGAAAACTGGCTGGATGGCCGAGCCCAGAGAGTGGTGGTGAATGGAGTTAAATCCAATTGGTGGCCGGTCACGAGCGGTGTTCCCCAGGGCTCGGTTCTGGGGCCGGTTTTGTTCAATGTCTTCATCAATGATCTGGATGAGGGGATTGAGTGCACCCTCAGCAAGTCTGCAGATNGGAAGTGATCGTGCCCCTGTACTCGGCACTGGTGAGGCCGCACCTCGAGTACTGTGTTCAGTTTTGGGCCCCTCAGTACAAGAAGGACACTGAGGTGCTGGAGCATGTCCAGAGAAGGGCAACGAAGCTGGTGAAGGGCCTAGAAAACAAGTCTTATGAGGAGCGGTTGAGAGAACTGGGGCTGTTTAGTTTGGAGAAGAGGAGGCTGAGGGGAGACCTTATCGCTCTCTACAACTACCTGAAAGGAGGTTGTAGTGAAGCGGGTGTTGGACTCTTCTCCCAAGTAACTAGCGATAGGACGAGAGGAAATAGCCTAAAGTTGCGTCAGGGGAGGTTTAGATTGGACATCAGGAAGAATTTCTTTACTGAAAGAGTGGTTAGGCATTGGAACAGGCTGCCCAGAGAGGTGGTGGAGTCGTCAACCCTGGAGGCGTTCAAAAAAGGTATAGACGTGGCACTGCAGGGCCTAGTTTAGGAGTCATGGTGGTGTTAGTTGACGGTTGGACTTGATGATCTTAGAGGTCTTTTCCAACCTTAATGATTCTATGATCCTTTCAGACAACTCAGTGTAAGCATATGCTCATAGTACCATTACTAGCAGTGTGCTAGGATGCAAAAGTAAAACTTAAGAGTAGTGCTGATCATCTTATAATGCCGTTATGCAAATAGAAGACGTAACATCAGCTAAAGCAATGTCCTTAGTTCTTTCTCTTAATTTAAAAAAATGTGAACAACTAATGATATTCAGTTCATATATGGAAGCAGGCAGGGGCCTGTTTCATTAGTCTCAATAAGTTTTGGATTAATTTTTCGTGTCGCATTCTCTGATTTTTTTGTAATAAAAGACTGTAATTATTACTATTAAGGAGGAGGGAAAAATAAGGCAATATCTTTAGACATAAAAGAAATAATAATTTTATTATTTATCCTATATTTCCTGTATTCCAACATTTCCTGTAAGGCAGTAGCCCATTCATGACAGTGCCACTACTAGAACTTTTAGAAAAGGTGCAAAAAATCCTAGATAATTATGGAGTGAATTTCCTCCTTAACTCTATTAGTCAGTAGTTGGCTTCTGTCCTGAAGCATAATTGTTTATATCCCTAATGTATGGTTTCATCCTGTGTAATGTAACTGCGGATGGTCTCATTATCCATATAAGTGTTTAATAAATCCCTTTAATCCCGCTAAACTTATGCCTCAAAGATACTGTATTTTGTGGCAGTGAGTTCCACATGTTAATTAACTACTACATAAGAATGATTCTGAGTATAATTTTTGGATAATTTTTTGTTAGAAGGTTCACATAAATTCACTTTGACACCAGTGGTTGCTGTTTCTCCTATTTTTGTAACAATACCCTACTTCATCAATCAACTAGTAAAAAACTAGTGTTTTCCAAACAGTTAATTTTAATTGGGTATTTTAAAGTATTCACAGAAAATGGATGCCTGCTCTGTCTTCAGAGTATCATCAGAGACCAGAATTCCTCTTATCTGTTTCATGCCCAGAAACACAGATACGACCTGTGAGCTCAGTTAAGGTGGGGTGTGACTTCTCAGATGTTTAGCAGATGGTGCCCCAGGAAAGCAGCATCCTGCCTTTTTGAGAGGCAGCATCTCCCAATTCCTTGGCAAATTTCACCTCCAGTTTGGGATACGAAAGCTCAGCCCAGGAGACCATCCTGGACAGGCTGCTGATCAGTCTTCTGCCTCGTAAAGGTCATCTCTTCCATGAGCTTAAATGAGCACACCCTGTTCGGGCAGTGATCATTCACCTCCAAATTGCAATAAAATATTCTCCCATCATCACATCTCTTAAAGAAGATGACACGTACAAAAAAAAAAAAAATTAGAGCCTATCAACATCATATTTAGTAGATCTGACACCACTGGACAAATCTGCAATGTCTTTAGGACACCAATTCAGTTTTGGGAAGTGGGGTCAGGGTGCCGGGCTCCAGCGCTGAGCCCTGCTCCGGCACCCTCCACCTCTCCTTTCCGTCATCTCAGGAACTACCATTTTCTTTTCCAACCCAAGCCTTACCCCTCCTATGAAACTAAATTATTTCAAAAGCTAAAGATTAAAGGTAAGCTATGTAAATGGTGAAGGCTGTGATATCTAAGGCACGCAGATGTGCCAGAAAGAATATAGGCTGATTTCTAAAAGGGGATTGCAGCCACCAAAAAAAAAAATGTTTGGATATTCACGCAAAGAAGTAAAAATTCTTCAGAAGCTCCCCAAAACATACAGACTGCTCCTTTATTGTTATTGAAAGCAGTTTATTTATACCTTCTATTGCAGCACAGGCCATAGCTTTTTAATGGGAAAGAATTAAACCTAATGTTATATTTTCCAAGAGTTTAAAATGCTGTTCCCGCTTTTCTCCATATATCAGCCCTTATTACTCAATAAAATTTTGGGGTGCTGTTTTTTCTAAGGTGGACAACATAGAAAAATCAAATATTCTACTCATGAGATGAACCAGAGAGGATCTCTGGGTACTGCTAACAAAATCAAGCCCACTTTTCCATAACGGGAGTTGGAGCTGAGGGGACTGTAAGTTTTCATTTGAGGATATTGTTTCCATTATCATTTGTTGGTTTTCTTTTGTTGCAAAATGGACTATTTTCTGAAGTTGGCTGTCACTTTTGAAATGGAAATCATGATGAATTATGGCACATTTTCCTTGCTATGCTTTATCAAGCTCATTAGAGATGATGCATGGTCTGAAGTTAACGCAACAAAAGACAAAAAGCAACATAGGAGGCTTCTCTTTCTTATCACTAATGTTTACATATGAAATGAAATCATCCTGTTCCACTTGTTGCACTTGATGACCGCCTCTTACAGGCAGACCGAACCCTCTCACTGCGGCTGTAGTTCTCCTGTATTTAGAACACAAACCCATTCTGCAAAATTTTAAGGGCATAAGTTATAAAACTTTTGTTCCTCGTCATCGCTGTCTCATTCTAGATTCATTTTGACAAGGAATACATATGCCAAGAAGCTTTTCATACTTTTACAATGTTAAATGCAGAGAAATCTGAATTTGTTCTGAAGAGCAGGTTTTGCAGAGTGTATTTCCACTGAAATAACCATGTAACAAAAGATGTTTTCTAAGTCGCATAGATGCTGATGCATCTTATACAACGAGCCAAGACTTTCATCCAAAAACTAAACAGCTGTGGCGTAGTTTTCAGGCACTTAATATTTGCATAAACACATTTTTTCTTTTGCAACTTGAATCAATCCTCATACCAATAACAAAGCAAACCTCCAAACAATTGTTTGAAGTGAAGAATTCAGTGAGGTTTTTCAATATTGGAAGGAGCTCTGCTTATATATTTTAGAGTAAATCTAATACCTGGAAAAGCTGGACACTATTTGAACTAGCTGGAAATGTTTGTTAGAAGTGCTTCCTTATATGGGCCCTGATTCAGAAAAGCACTTAGGCACATGCTTAACTGTTATCACGTGTTAAAGTGCTTTTCTGGACAGGGATCCATTCTTAAATTGTAGGCAACAGGACTAATCCAACACTTCTAAAGAGGCCAGTGAAATGATGCTCTTTGATTCCACTGGACCTTGTCTGACCACTCACAGACTATCAATTCAGTGCTAAAATATGATACGGTAAAAATTGGGAAAAAACTTAAAAAGAGTGTGGAAAGGCAGGTGTGCTGTCAAAGAAAGAATGACTGTTATTGGCAAGGTAACTTTTAAATTGAAAGGCAAGCCCCTTGTATTTTGACTAAAGTGCATGAACCGGTACAGTGCCCCATGACTATCTATTGTAATTGTCCACAGGCTGACAAACCGACATTTAATCCAGGAAAAACAGAATTTAATTGCTAAAACATGCTGGAGTTTCTAAAGCAAGAACATGCATCTGGCAACATTGAGATGCTGCAGTTTTGAAAGCCATCTTCCAGCTTGTTCCTTCTGCACAGCGAGTAGATAGGCTTGAAAAGCCTCTGCTGCCTGTGGCCTTTACTTAAAGCAGCTAGAAAGAGGCAGAGACTGTGCTGCAGTTTTCTACTAGTTTAGGTTGTAGCCACATTTTCCAAGCTCTGCTCCAAAATGAAGTGAGACTATTATTCTATGCAGTCACTGCTGTGGTTTTATTTGAATTGTACATTTGCCTTTGTAGACCCCTGAAAATAAAAGATCTCAAAGTTGATGAAAATGGGGGAAAGAATCTTGTTTGCATTGGACTTGTTAAATGTGCAAAACCAGTGTGGTCATCTCGATAGTTAAATAATGGGAGGAAGTGCGTGACGAGGAAGCCAAGATTTTTTTTTTTATCTGCTCCCACCTTTAATGCAGAATCACCATGAGCCTCCTTCAAATCCATTAACTTGCCTTGGTTATGTCTAGACTGTGGGGATAACACTTTGCAGTGCAGCCCACAGGCCTGACTCAACACCTAGCCGTGCTAGCCACCCCTCCCCGTCTGAGCACTCAGGTCTCCTTCCTAAGGAAACCAAGATCCTCAGGGAGAAAGAGCTTGGCTTTTGCCCCAGCACAGATTTGGGACATGGCCAGGGCATGCACCTGGACCTTGGAAATCTCACAATTCAAATATACCCTTAGTATCTCTACCTGTAAAATGGGCACCAGAGCTCTCGTCAGAAGTCAGAAGCTCTCATCACCTGTCAGAAGTATTGAGAGGTTTATTTCATAGAATCATAGAATCATAGAATCATTGGGTTGGAAAAGACCTCTAAGATCATCAAGTCCAACCATCAACTAACACCACCATGACTCCTAAACTAGACCCTGGAGTGCCACGTCTACACCTTTTTTGAACGCCTCCAGGGTAGACGACTCCACCACCTCTCTGGGCAGCCTGTTCCAATGCCTAACCACTCTTTCAGTAAAGAAATTCTTCCTAATGTCCAATCTAAACCTCCCCTGACGCAACTTGAAGCCATTTCCTCTCGTCCTATCGCTAGTTTCGTGGGAGAAGAGTCCAGCACCCGCTTCCCTACAACCTCCCTTCAGGTAGTTGTAGAGAGCGATAAGGTCTCCCCTCAGCCTCCTCTTCTCCAGACTAAACAACCCCAGTTCTCTCAGCCGCTCCTCATAAGACTTGTTTTCTAGTCCCTTCACCAGCCTCGTTGCCCTTCTCTGGACACGCTCCAGCACCTCAATGTCTTTCTTGTACTGAGGGGCCCAAAACTGAACACAGTACTCGAGGTGCGGCCTCACCAGTGCCGAGTACAGGGGCACGATCACTTCCTTACTCCTGCTGGTCACACTAATTTCATTCATTTCATTAATGTTTACAACAGTGATTCGAGATGCCAGATGCTACAGTGCTGAAGCTCTGTCTATGTAGCTACATCAATAGATAAAGAGGAGGGAAGACACTAAAGACATGCAAAGCATTCTTAGTTTCTTGCTGATGCAAATTACTGCAGGTAATTAAGAAAAGCACTACAAAAGAAGGCAGTAGAAGTGAAAGCTTAAACATGAAGAAATAATGACTTTTTTTAGAATTTAAGTGAAAAATTAATCAACTAAGAAAAAGAACTTAGCATACTATAAGCTAACTCATTCTTTTATAATTGAAACACATGGGCTCACCTCTAAATTGCTATGAAAACTAACCAATAATATTACAATAGTTTTATTTCTTTACACCTATCATGTAGTGTAATCATCATTTTGCCTCTTTGTGTGCGTCTGAAGAGTGAAAGTTGCTAAATACCGATTTGCAGAATCGAGCTACCAAAGTGCCTCCTTACTCAGCAGAGAAGCAGATTTCGTCTGGGCTGGGAGCTATCGTCTGAAATGTTCAGAGTCAGAAACTCTGCCAGGGTCAGGACTCAGCTTTTCTTACTGATCACTGTACTGCATCGTACAGACACATTTTGCAGACCTAAAGGATCCCATGAGGACAGAGAGAAATATATCTATAATGTAGATAGCACCAAAAAAAAGGAAGCATATGTTCTGTGCAATGTTTTTGGGGTGGACCTTTTTGGTGTCAGGTGGATGTCTTGTGCCACAGTTTTGCACCCCAGCATCAGTGGCCTCCAGTTTCTCTCAGGATGTTTCCAAGCCCTGCTTAGCCTCCACTTCATCAGAGCATCAGGGCTTCTTCGCAGAGATCGGTAAATCACCATTTTTCTCTATAATTCTCCACTCCATTCTCAGGCATAGCCCCATGCAGACTTGTGATGTGTCCTAATTGTGCTGAGCAATATCACACCTTAATGACTGGCAATAACCTTTGGTTTATGTCCAGGTTGTTAGTCCCTTTATAAGGGCCGTAGCAGCTGTCAGATGAGGTCAGGCATGAGTTCGGATTTTCCGCTGTTGCATTTAGAGACATGACTTTTAAAACTCTTGAGCAATTCTTCTTTTAGCAAATAGCAGAGTCCAGATATTTCCTCACTATCACTACACCACATACCTGGAGAGGTATGTAGAGAATGGGTATGCTTTCAGATGATGATTTAACACTTGTATAATTACATAGGGATGTGTACATTACAAATCTGTATTACACACTATAGGAATAAGGCCAGGAGAGGCTTTAAGAAGTTGTTTGTCCTAAGCACTGCTTTGAGGCAGAAGCAGATCTAAACCATCCCTTACAAAGTTTGTTCAACCCATTCTTATAAACCTTTAATACCCAGGGAGGCTGTGGAAACTGCTAATGTGCTCCAGCGCGGTCAGAAAGCTTTCTAACTGGAATCCTCCTCTTGCAAATTAAAGCCATTCCTAATTTCTTGTCCAATTCTTAGTGGACATGAATAATTGATCCCCTTCCTCTTTATAACAACCATTTAAATATTTGAAGTCTGTTATCATGTACCTCCTCAGTCTTCTCTTTTCTAGACTAAACAAACCAAGTTCTTTCAACCTTTCCTCATAGGTCACTTTTTCTAAACCTCTCATCATGTTGGTTGCTGTCCTCTGGACTCTCTCTGATTTGTCTGCGTCTTAAAGTGCGGTGCATGATGCTGGACTCAGAACTGCAGCCAAAACCTCACCAGAGGAGCAGGAAGACGTGCCGCACTCCCATTTCATCTTGGGATGCAATAGCATCATACTGTTGACTTACATTCAGTCCGTGGTCCAGCTCTAACCCCTTGATTCACTTCTGCAGAACACCAGTATTATCTTTGATTTTCCCCCTTTTTATTGCAGTACTTTCAACTTGTCTTTATTGAATTGCAGGTCACTTCTCCAATTTAATAGAGTCATTTTGAATTCTAATCCTGCTCCAAAAGTGCTCGCATCCTGGCAGCTCGGTGCCATCTGCAAACTTGATAAGGGCATGCTCTATTGCACAGTCCTAGAGGTTAGTGAATATTGAACAAACCAGGCTTAGGATACACCCTCGTAAGATCCCTACTGACATGACCATCCAGTATGATAGCAAAGAACTGACATATACTCTGAGTAAGGTTTTCCAGCTAAAAACCGGTCATGCTTTTCAGCAATCAGAGCTGGGGAAGGGACGAAATATACAGAAACAGCAAAGAGTAAAAGAAAAGAATTTGGAGCGAGGATGCTATAAGATCTTAAAAATAGTAAATTATCTTGCATCTAAATGACTGTAATATGTGTTTCTTATTGTGTCTACTGCTGCGCAAGCAAAGCTTAATGTGATGTTTAGATTACTTTAATAGCTTTTGTTAATAAGGCAGTTTTCCCCGCATTTTTTATTTCATTTTAGAATGAAATCAGTCCAACCAGCGCAAAGGGGATAAAATCATCTCATGGTTGTATTTCTTATGTCTTTTATGTAACTTAGATATCTGTTCACTAGTAAATTGTGGAACATTAGTGCATGGAGCTGTAGATGGAACCTTAGAGAATGAAGTGCTGTAGCCTGACCTGGGCTGAAGATGCTTTCCAAAATGCAGGCTTCAGCCCAGCCTGAATTGCATGGTCCATTGCAGAAAGAGCTTATTTTAGCCAGCGTTTTACAGCTGCTTGTCTCATTTTGTGGGGTTTTGCTGTATGTTTAATGTCGCAGGCACTAGTTACTTAAGTCTGCAAGAGAAACAGTCTGTGGCTGCTGGTTTGGATGTCACGAGTGAAACCTGTATGAAATGAGATGATGTCCATCGCTTAAAGATGCTTACAGAATTTCAGTTACATGAAATAAATAGTATCTTTCCCCTTCTCCTTGAATATTCTATTGACTTAGCCCTTTTCTTCTTGTCAGTAGTGTGGTTAATAGAAGAGCTGATTTTCTACCCTGACCGCAGGTCTGAGAAGTCAATTTGTTTCAGTAGATTTGATTACTTCCAGCAACCTACCTCATAGTAATTCACGGCATCCAATGAATTTCAGTAAAACACATCTTGAACTACATTTATAGCATGCAATGTTGTGATCCTAGAATTAAAGCACCAGAGACTATCTAAGAAGCATTTCCAGACAGGCAAAAACATAAACTTAAAATGACAAGGGTTTGGTCATCCACTCAAACATAACCTGATTGAGAAATGCGTCTAGTAAATGTAACATCTACTGATGTTCTGCTAACATGAAGACTGTGAATTGCCCTAGGAGACAGAAGTTCAGGCTTCTGTGTCTAGTCTGGAAGTCAATGAAAGTCCCTCTGCTAAACCTCCCAGCAGGAAGCATATTTCCCTGGCTTTTCAGTTAATTTCTTGTCCTGGGTTTCCCTACCTGCAAAGGGAGTCTGAAGGTGCTCACCCATTTGCGCAGCATGCTTTTGTGGCTGAAGATGAAAAATGGGATGTGTTAGACAGTAGACACCACATAATGGTTTAAATTGGTATAAAATGCAAGCCAGAAGAGCCACCACCCAGTCATGGAAAAAGAGATGGAGCTTGACTTCTTCTGCCACATTTCTTATGTCTCTTATGTAACTTAGATAAGTATCAGTTATACCTGGTCATTTGACCCCACAGAAAAGTAATAGGTAGATGACAATTCCCAGCCAAAGGTGCATTATTAATAGTGGCTTTACATTAATTTAGCTTTTGCTTGGAAAAATTAAGAAACTGTAGATTTGTCTGGAGAATAGAGGAAAGCAGGAGAGATGGTAAAGCCAGCTTTACATTGTGAAGTTAGCTTGCCATTGTCTTCATGTCACCTTAGGTAACCAAAAGTCTCTTTTCTTTGTTCCCTCTTAATTAGAGAAGGAAAAATCAGACTGTCTAAACTACTGTGGAGCATACATGTGAGGACTAATTGGTTAATATCTTGAAAATGTAAGCAACGCTATAATGAGTAACGGTAAGGAGCATGAAAATGTTACCAAACGAATGTGTTATATCTATGAAGAAAAAGTAGCTGAAACAGTGACATTCCAGAGACATTTTCTGGGCTCCTTCTGCTTTGAGTAACATGAACACAATCTTCCTAATCCGCCGCTCCTGCTCTGACATTCCAGCCTCATGCATAGCCATTGGCAAACTTGGAACGTGCATCCGGTGCATTTTTTTGGTTGAAATGCTACATCTGGCTTAGCTGGCAAGTGTTACTACGCCTCTAGAAAGTAAGCCAAAGTGAAAAAAAAAGGGAATCTTAACTACATGCAGGAAAGGATTACTGAAATATACTGTCCTCTTTGTTTCCTGGAAAACTGAAACTGCATTTATGGCCTCTGACCTTTGGAAAGATGGCCCCAGAAGAAAACCAGCTACCTAAGAGTTAATGTATGCAATGTACTGTAAGTATTTCATTAATTTGCTTATTAAAAACATGAAAAGCTTTTGCCTCTTTGACACCCAAACAAAAGGCAAGCAATTGGGAGACTTTTGACCTGAGCTTATCAGATGACTGGTGTAATGCTGTCAAACCTTCCCCACTGCATGCAAGTAGGGTCACATTTTAGAGGTGTTTATGACATTTTAAGGTTCATAACGCCTATCTTTGTCAACACGAGAATGATGCAGGTCAACCGGATGGGTTAATGAGGCCGAGCACATAAGGAAAAACATACAAAAGAGATGAATATCTAAATTAAAAATCACAATTTAAATAACCTGTAAAGCAAACATGTTCCACCAAAAGCTAGAAATATCACAAGTTGCTTATACTTGATAATAATCTTTGGTGCCCACTGGCATAATGTAGATGTGGGAGTTGACTATTTTCAATTGTAAGGCAATATTAGACAGCTTTGAAAACCTGAGGACAAAAGTGTTGTGAAAAACTTCTTATAGTCCTTGCAATTTTCTTTCACCCTTTTTGAGAGCAGGAATGTATATTGTCTTCTTAAATATCTCCATAAACAGCAATTTCAATGAAGATGAAAAAAATTTCCCCAAATCGCCCAAATGGCTTCACAATGCAGTATGATCTTTTGGGAAAAAAACCTAGGTTGATCTTAAATTTTGCAACAAAAAATGGGCACAAGCTCAGATCATTTAAAATTCGTTTAAGAATATTTGCACCAGATCCAAGCAACAGAGAAGTGAAAAACAACTAACATAACACAGAAAACATTTGTAAAATCTGGAATACTTTCAAGATGTCATAGGCTACGTCTACTTTCTCAAGGCAGTTGCGGCCACAGGAGCAGATCAATAGGTTGGAGCAGTTGGTACTGAGGCTTCTTTATCTGCACTACAGGGGAGGTGGAGAGACAATATTGTTTGAAACTTGACTTAGCCTGGATCCCTGAACTGAAATATCCTAGACTGTGATTCCAAGCTTTCTGGAGGTCTAGTCATTGGTTTGGCCTGTTATTCCTGTAGTAGGACTTGGACAACATTTGGCACATGCCTGGATCAAAGCCTGCAGTTTAGTTTTCTCCAAACAGAATCCAGCTTATGTGCTGCAAAACCACTCTGCAAACTGAACCACCGCACAGTAAATGGGACAGTCTGGGAGATTTGCTTCGAAACTGCATCACTGCTCTGAATCACAGCACTGATGTGGATGCAGTCATAAAAGCCTCCCAAAAGGCAATTTAAAAACAAGCATCCCAGAGGAGACATTACTGGCAATTCCTGATTCAGTGATAAGCCTGTTTTTCAGGATGGAGAATTTTTCTCTAATAGCTTGATCTTCTGAATGCATATATTCTAAAACACTGGACGATGTGTCATTAGCATCTAGGCTAAGTAAAGGGTCTATACTCGTTTAACTTTTCATTCCAAATTTCAGGCCACTAGGTTTTTTTCTTCCCAGTAAGCATCAGATAAAATGTACAGGGAATAACAATATTCTTTGTGCAAATATTTCAGGGATTTTACATACATTAAACACACATGTATGTACATACACAGACTGTACTGGGGGGCTAGGAAGAATACAGAAATATGACATGTCAACATTTTCTCTGCTGGGAAAATTTAACGGAATAGGTGTATACAGGGAGTTTTCCCACTCTACTATATCAATGCTTCTAAACATTCATGAAAGGACCCCTGAATTTTAAACACTAAACACAGCAATATTTTGTTCAATCCAAATGTGTAAAGCACTCTGACTGAGGAGTGCGACTTTTCAGAGAGCCTGGCTGAAGTCTCTAGGACAGGAGAAAGGTAATGTGAAAAACAAGATGTCATGATAAAACCAAGACATATATTTTTGTTATCTTTTTTTTTCCTCAGAAAACACAGTGCTTTATGATAATTGAAAATTCAGAGAGATTGTTTTAGTCCCAGGTTCAGCGGTGGTTGCTTGGCTGATGATTTTTCTCTCTCTTTTTTTTTTTTTCTCAAGATAAAGGCATTATTATGATGGCATTATTATAATGATTGTCTTAAAAGCTTTCTTATTCCCACCTAGCACTTTCACAAATTCCTTCCTTCTCCCCCCACCCCCCAGCATTAGGGCTTCTTGGAATTTTTAGTATTATTTCAATTATTTGCAAGAAAAACACAATGTCATTATATTCAAGTTTTCCCTGACAGAAGTTACAGAGATTTTGGGCTACAATCATTGTTCAGCTGAAGAAATGCCAAAAATAAAAATAGAGTCCATCTTAAAAAATAATAACAACTTCTGGTTAGTCAGATCATATGAGTATGAACTATTTTTCAGCATCTTTTTGATGATGAAGGTGTCTGCGTGATATCTTCTGAGCTGACAACAGAACCACACAGAGGGAAATTCAGCTTTGAGTTTAGGATTAGCACACACTCCTCTACCTAAATTTAGATGTTCTACAGATATCCACAGAAGAGTGCAGAAAAGCCCCAAAAAAGGAGGAAGACACACCCCGCACCCCGCTTCAGCCTCTCCCATAGGTCCCCAAAAACAACTGAGGAGATACAAGATGGAAGTGTATCTGGTTTTAGAAGAGCTAAAAGTAAGACTTAATTTTGTCACCCT
Source organism: Fregata magnificens (assembly GCA_013389945.1). Lineage (NCBI taxonomy): Eukaryota > Metazoa > Chordata > Aves > Suliformes > Fregatidae > Fregata > Fregata magnificens. Next base: position 110,321 of record WAAD01000516.1, on the reverse strand, counting down.
TACCTTCTGGCTCTACCATCTCCTGCCATAACATTCATCATAAGCATCTCTACACATGCATTTTATTAACAATTACCAGCATCTCAGTGATATCTTTGGGATCACGACTAATGACTAAGATGGATGGATAGACCTTCACGTGCCAAACAAATTGGTACCAATATGCTACACTCTATTTCAAAGACATACACTAACAATTTTTTCTAGTCAGGAAGCAGGGTCAAGCAGGTATCTATATTGATAAACCTAAGTATTCATACCTATATTTCTTAATTTCTGCCTTGATTACTGAAAATGTCTCTGTTTGACCCAATTTTTTTTTAATTTCTCTTTTGCAAAAAGCAAGCTCAAAGAGGTGATTTTTAGTTATTTACTTTCATGAACGTTGCATGTGCATATTGGGCGTTTTCAGAGCAAAGCCTGAACGGTATCAAACAAAGCTGACCGTCACAAAGTGAGATTAATACGGACCAGTGGAAAGGTATGGAAATTCACTGAGTTAATGGTGAAAGAGACCATATGTCCTCTGACACCTTGGCTTGATGGAATGCCTCTCCATAAATGCTTCCTTAATGCATCCCGTTGTGCCTAGGTGTGGGATGACGTATGGTCTGCCTCCATCCTTTCATGAGCTTTCATCCCTTTCATTTACAAGCCGTGTGTTCTTATAATGAAGATTTTTCTGTTCACCACAATATTAGAAGAGGGCAATTAGGGGTAATTGTTCAAAACCTTTGTTAGATGCACATGCAAGTCTATGAGTAATATTTGGATATTGGCAACTTTGGGAATGGTTTTGCCAGGGCCTTCTATAAATCAAAATGTAACTCTCCTCCCTTCCCTTTTCTTAACACTAAGGTTCAAAGCATTTGCAAAGATGATTACTACTCTACAATCTCTTTTACGCACCCTACTCTCTGATATGTTCTGATAACAGGAGTTGCACTTTTCTTTATCAGGACAAAAGAATTTCTAGCAGTATTATTTTTACTATTACAGTCACCCCCAGTCAGTTCCACATCCATAACAGTAGGGCCTAAATAAACAAGCAATATACAGGAAGACATGGTCCCTGCCTCAAAATGTTTATGATCTAATTTAAGACAAGACACAACAAGTGAGTATAACAAATGTTCAACACAGATTCAAAATGTAAACATACGGTAGGTAGGAAAACGGCCATAAATTCCTCTATCAAAGGTAACAGCTCTCAAAGCCTCTTGCACAGTCTCTGTAACATGAAACATGTCAAACGAAACACACATAGGGAGGGGAATGCACATGTTGGTGTTGCTGCTGAAAATTCAGGTAAAAACTAATGCAAACCAAAAGCTTTTTTGTGTTATTTAGGAAATACATTCAGGCCTAAGAATATAAAATGTACGAATGACTGTGATTCAAAGAGTTGGGATTTTTCTAGTGTGGACACTCATATAGAAACATTTTGTAGCTGATACTAAAACAATAAATAGAAAAATGTGTATGTATGAGGCTGTTCTTTAGTTTTATGTTATCTAACATAGGAAAGACATCTGGAGTGTTGGTTTTATTGTTCGTTTATTGCTTTATTGTTTTGTTTAAAAAGGTAATATTGTCTCCTTTGGATCTGGTAGTGACTATAAGCATAACAAACTGTGATCCTGTGATTACAGCAGTGGAGCTGGGTGTCTGTGGCATCTAGGGAGGGGTGCTCCTGAACTTGTCCATATTCAGAGATGTTTTGGGGCCATGCTCGGAGTCAGACCCATGGGCAATGCCAAGAGCAACTACCTAAGCTCTCTCCAGCCACCCTCATGCCTAGATTTAGCACCCAGATATGTTCAGATGGTCGGTCCAGAACCAGGTCCCTATTCCATCCAGGGCCTCTGAAAGTGAGCATGACACACCTTATAAATGTTTCTACCCATACCTCAAATCATTTGCTGCAATGCAACTCAAACGTCACATCCTAAATCGGCTTCAGTAAACAAGCTCAGGGGACGTTGCTGTAGGTACAGTAGTTTGCTCCAGCAGAGTATTTGGGCCGTATGCTTCTGTGTGAGTCACCTTTGAAGGTCTTGGAATAGCTGGTTGGTCTGTGATCGCCCTTTCCTCTCCCCCTTCCCCTTGTCTGGCGAACAATCATAAGCCTCAAAATCAATAATTACAGATTTAGCTTTACCAACAGGTAATATTCAGGCACACGGGTTCAAAATGTAAACATAATATAGGAAGCAAAGCAGCTGTAAATTTATCTCTTCAAGATAATGCCTCTCAAAGTCCCTTTTGCAGACTTAATAAAATAAAACACGCTGAACACCAAAGGGATTGCATAGCAGCCTAAACAGTGCGCTGGAAATATCCAGGCTGCCTGGGCTTAGCTCCGACGACCGGCAGGCTTTCCTTGCACCTTCCCTCCCCCAAATTAGCTAGAGTGAGCCCCACACCGTTTCCAGTAAGAGCTCACTTTTAGTCAAGCCCCGTGACGCATGGTCTTTGTTGGGCTGGATATTGAGATTACAGATTCTGCAGCTTTTTTAGTGCAGGGATTATTTCTGCTCTTGCATTGGACTAAATTTCCCCTCTGCTGTTACTGGGCACTCTGCTGTGAGGCAATTCTTTGCTCAGCTTCCCTCACCTGCCTGCTAGCAGCCTTTACCACACAGTGTTTCAAGTATAGATATAAAACCCCACTGTGCAAAATACTCTATTCATCCAGGCACTTGCATGCAATTTGTTATTGATAAATATCAATATTATCATCATTAGCAGAGCAGACAAATTACCATTATTATCTGTTTAACTGGCTGCTCGTACAAAGGAGGTTGGTTTGTTGGTTTGGGGTTTTTTTCTTTTTTTTTTTTGGTTCTGAACTCTATTATGAAAAGACTGTGAAGGAAATAAGGAAGAAAAAGGAGCACTCTACCATATGAAAAACTACATTCAGTGTCTACAAACAAATTAAAATCAGATATGGAAAGAAGTAGCTTCCACAAGAGAGGATTAATGAACATACACACTGGCCCGAGTTCTGCCCTTAGGTGAAGTCAATGAAAAAAAGCAAGTGCATATTTTTGGCCCATTACGTCTTTTCTTACAATGTTTTCTTAATATAAACCCAAATCCAGGGACCAGATCAATTCCAAAATCTCTCAAGTTTTCTCTTGAGCAATATGAAATCTTAGGGAAAATGATTTCTAATATCACAGAAAACAGAACACGTTCCGTACAACTGGGAACACACTTATTTCACACAAATGAAAGAAATAATCCCGCTCATTCTAATTGGAGAATATTTTTCTGGGGCAGTGATTTTTGTCAGCTGTAAAAATGATTAATGCTGTAATTCAGCAGGATACTTAAGCACATGTTCAGTCAATTCCTATTCAACAAAGCATTTAAGTACTTAACTTTACGCACATGCTCAGGAATTTCAGCATGTGCTTATGGGCCAGATATGGAAGCATACAGCATCAAATGACACAGAACGGTACTGAGCAGGTTTCCAGCCATTGCCCAGCAGTCACAGGGTACGATACACTGACTGCAGCAGCGTTTTGGCATCTCCCTTCATCTTGCCATGGGATGCTCTACTTGCCCTTTTAAATGAGGTTTGATTATGAAATGGAGCCTAAGGCAATATTTTTGTTATAGACCTAATACATAGCTTTTTCAACACCAGTGACCACAAAGACAACCAGTCCCTTTGCTGGGGGATATTTTCACATCGAGCTGCATTCTGCTTAAAAGCAGCATCAACGTGGAGGCAGAGGCAAGTTTGCCACCCTGCACCTCTCAGCCTCCCTCCTTTTGAACGCACACCCGGGCAGCTCACCTCCCCGCTTGCACAATCTCAATTCCTTTCCACAGCAATTGCCGAGATGTTTCAGTTTGAGTCTTGCAGCAGGCACAGCCCCAGCAGGCAGGATCCGTGTGGTTGGGAGAGGCTGGGGGAGGAGAGCGGATCGCACATGCTGCAAGCACAGGCACGAGGAAACACGTTTCTCTCTCTTGCTAGGGGACATGTGCAGACACGTGCCTGTGGCTGCAATGACAATATGATGTAAAACAACAGGATTTGCGCATCGCCTATAGAAAGATACTGTTTGCAGAGAGCGTGTCAAGCAGTGAGAGCAGTGGAGGGGTTGCTGTCGCTGGAGGAGAGGAAAATCCCCACCGGTGGTGATGGAGAGTGGGGGGAGAAAGACAGAGATGGAGAAGGATGACCAAGCATATCATTAAGCAAACAAAAACTTCTGGACCATCCAGAAAGAGCTAGAGCAGGGGCAAATCTACTATTTGCCAAACTGATTGATGGCGGTTACCATCTTGTCCAGATGTCCAGATGATCATAACGTTCCCACATCTAACCAGATGGATCCAAATGTTTCGCTGTATTTTTTTCCTCAGTTTTCTTAAACTGATACATGGGGTTCAGAAACAGGTGTCCTCAGTGTGAAAAAGTAACTATCTTCAACCTTCAACTGAAAACCAGCCAATACAGAGAGGGCAGCAGCAAACTGCGTAAGGGAAAAAGAAGCCTTTTAAAAAAGATAAGTAGTTTTTACAAAAGCATAAGAGAAAAATACATACCTGTTACCGCTGACCACCATAAAAACTTTAGCATGGGAAGTCTGGAAGTAGACTGATGTTTTGTTACAGGGTGGGGGTTTTTTTCCCCTGTTATTCAGACATCTGTTGAAATCAGAGCTGGATAAATACTTTCAATTAAAGTTATAGTCTAAGCATTTCACCACATCTTTATGAATTTTTGAGGAACAATAATTCCAAACAGTACCCAGTTTTCTCTTAAACTGTGCATATCCACATGTATATGATTGGAAGCCATCTAATTTCTTTGAACATGTACGAGAAGAGGTTACTGATGATGTCCCTAAACCTTACTGTGAGCAGAACTGTAGAAATATGTAAACACAAAAATATATGTCAGTTTATCAATCAATAATCTGCTAGAAGCTCTGTAAGCACATTTCTTACAACTGAAGCCACAACCCTGTAGTGAAGACAAACCTACACTTCTCTGACATGATGGACTTACCTCAGAGCAGCCAACAGGTCCTAAAAAAAAATGCTTTTGATTAGGAATGCAATTCAGCTTTAGCTTTTTAATAAAAACAAGAAAAATAACACCTCTAAGTAACCCAGAGAAAATGCAGCATGAAATTTAACACAGGAGACTTTTGGCATGAAAAGCTGAGCTACATATTCAGGATGGGTGGCCCAAATACAGATGCACATAGAAATATTTGTCTTTGACATGCCTGATGGAACACCAGGAATGAATAATTTCCTACTACCTGAGGAAAAAAAAAAAAAAGATGCAAACTGCCTGGTTTTAAGGGAGCAGCTACAGATTGATAAAGATAAATGTGTCATTGTGATAGAAACTTTATGAAGTACCAAAACTTTATCCTATAAATGGTGTCTAATCTAAACCATGGAACAGCTCAGTTTGTCTCTTCCTTCCCGCACCAATGAAAATAAACATACTGTTTCACAGGGGACAAAAGGGGCATAACCATATTTTTAGTAGTTCTGGTCAACCTTTGCAAATAACTTCAGGAAATATTTTTTCCTTTGATTTTCAAAGAGAACCTTTCAATATGTTATTTGGAAACCCTATATCATCCAGAAACATATCTAGAACTCTTTCAGGATGATAATCATATAAGTCAGAAAACATTGTAAATATATAAAATTAGTCTTCTATAGGGCAGTTTTTTCATCCTTTCACCAAAAAAAAATTCAATTTGGCAGAAAAACCTAAATTATTTATTAAAGCCAATCAATGAACAGAAAAAAAAATTTGAACAGCTTTATTAAACGGAACAAGAATAAATGAAATGGGAAAAATATACAGTCCAAGGTATCTCAGAAGGGATGGGATGGTCACTACTGAGGGAAGCAACAAAGTACAAAGATCATGGATAAAAGAGGAGAAAGCAGGGCACAGCAGATGAGAGGAGAGATGGGAGGAAGGTCTGTGGGACAAGAGTGGAGGAGACGAATATGATTTCCTAGAGGGAATGTGGAAAAAGCATAACAGAACTTCTTTGTTTCAATTTGATTTTAAAACCACCATCACGTCCGGGTCACAAGTTAGCACACCCTTACAACTCAAACTGGCTCTACAAGTTTTTCACTCCTTTAGACTGTGTTACTGTGTTGTACTTTAAAACCAGTTTTTCCTGTGGTCAACAAAAAGTCAATGAAAAAGAACAATACAGTTCCAATTGCATTTTTGGTCTGCAGTTGATAACATTGCTTGAATACATTTGCACAAAATCGTTTCTGGTATACTTCCCTGTTCATACATGCAAACAAGTTAAAGAACTGCATCATTAATGGACCTACTAGCAACAGTCCAGTTCTTCCTGATTATTATTATTTTATTATCCTTCCCAATTTAAATTTGGAATTAATTTGATTTCCTTTAGAAATCAAGTCAGGGCAATTTCAAGTACCTCCAAACCCTACTTTAACTGGAGATACCTGCCTGAAGTCACATACGCAAGAGGGTTGCTAAAAAGAGATTTTTGCAGGAGAGCAATTCATGTCAGAGAGCCATAACGCTGAACTCATTTTCATTATGTTGATTGTACTTGTAGTTAACTAGTTTCTTAAGAAGACCAATAAGTCTTCTTGCCCCCTTCCATCCTCAAGTTGACCCAGGTGAACCAACTTGAGGAGTTTGCACAGACTGTTTGCAGAAGTGTTTGTTTAATAGGCTGATTAATATAGGCAGGAACTTTCCAGAGCCCACAAAACCACATAAGTCTATAGTAAGTTCCACTAAAATTTAGGAAACTTTTCTTCTCCCCTTATACTGGTTATCCCTGTGTGTCCATCATTCGTTTCTTTCTTGCCCGGTGCCAGGAATGCCTTCCACCCTCTCTCTTGCTCTGCACTTCATGACTGTATGCCAAAGTAACAAGGCTTCATACAACACTTCTATTTTTAGCACTTAGCTGCAAGTTCTCATTGCATTTTCTGAGCAAGATAACATCTTTTTCTGGAGTTTTGATATGGGTTTCTTATTATTTCCAAACTGATGAACGTGGCTAGGATTTGTGGAATCACCTGCGAATAACATGGACTGTAATTTTTGGCATTTGCTGTAACTGAGCAGTTATTTACAGATATTTTTTCCATTATGAGCTAGCTGTGAGTACACCTGCAACATTAACAGATATATGGTTTACTTGCTGTGCCGGTTACAGGAGGTAGCAGTTAAACAGTGAAACACAGCAGTTTTATCTTGTTTGTACTTATTTCCCCACTTACTTCCCACCAGTCCCAACTGGTTTAGTAGCCCTCCCACATTCAATATTCTTACAATTAATTCCATTCCAATCAAGTGATCCTTACAAAGCCACTCTCAAGGATCATTATCCCAGTTCTCCATATTTATATGCGGATGGAGAACCAAATAGAAAGCTTAGGTTCTTTGCCTGACATCCCAGCACAATTTAAGGCCCCTTTGAGCTACCAGGCTGGCAGTGTCAGACTGTATCCTGACCCTAAGGGGTTAGGGGCACGAGGAGCCCTCTAAGGGTCCCACAACGGCAGGGTGCCTCCAGCATTGGCAGGTCCTGCACCTTGGTGGTGGGAGCAGAGAAGGGGCTCTTTCTCTTCTACGCACCTCTTTCATGGAGATGTAGGGCTGTTCGCGGTCAGCCCAATGTGAAAACATAAAGTTGTCTGACGCAGGAACCCACTCCTGTTCCCTAAGTTAGGATCAGGACACGGAGCCCTGTAGGATTCTTTCCTTTAAGAGAATTGTTTTGCTCAATAATATTTGAATTTCTCCCTTCCCCACTCCAAAGGCTGAAAAGTCCTATTAGCTGCTCTGACAGCTATTCCTCCTTTCTACACATTAAAACTCAGGAACCCCCTCTCCTCCCTGCCCTCTCAGATGCCACTGTCTGAAACAATCTCCTGGAGGAAAATTCTTCAAGAATAATAGACTTTAAAAAGGCCGTGAAGATAAAACTTTGTAAAGAAGGAAGGAAAACCAACAATGGGAAACTGCCCTATCTAGGTTAAATACAGTTTTTGGTATACGTACTATTTACGCAATAGAGCCTAATGGCTTCTTCAAAAGCCATTAAGGTGTATTAAGTAAATACATAATTTGGTACGTGAGCTAATTTTGAAAGCACATTATTCTGTTTACAATACATTCTTTCAGATCTGAAATCTACTCTTCTGAAGTGCCTGAAGAGTGACTCACAAATGGATCCTTAATCCACAGCAAGGAAATCACCTCCTAAAACCAAACCGGCTGTCTTAAAGTTTACATAGATGGTTGGAAAGAAAAGAGAAAAGAATCCAAATGAAATATTAACCAGCTGAGTGCTCTCCAGTGTACTGAGTCTATGGGATAAAACATACCACCAGTGATACTCTATCCACCTAATACAGAACATGCCATCTGAAATACCACTGCATGTGAGATCCACATGTGAGGGCATGCACTCAGATACAGCAGGAGAAGGGTTAGAGGAATGCTGCCTTTCACTGTGAAGTAAAATAAATGAAATGAAAAGTGATGTTTCAGGAAAGATCTATTTTGTATTGCATAGTATGTGAATTAATGTAATAAATGACAACAGTAATTCCTTTTTAGGGATTCATCCAAGCTAAGAATGCAGATCCAAGTACTCAGACTTTCAAAAAGTTTGGATCTAGACTGAATTTTTCAGTTTAGGTCATCTGTAGTAACAGTAAACATGCTGCTTGTCTCCTACGTAGAGGATTGTGTACCAATGCTGAGATCTCCATGAACGTCCTAACTTTTTTTTGAAGGTGAGACACAAATATCCTTTCTTCTTATGGTGTGCATTTTGCAGCAGGAATTCTCATTTCGTGATGAGTGTGCACATCATTACAAATGTACAACTTGGCCCAATCCCCAGCTGTGCCCAATGACTTAAATAAAAATAAGGGTAATCCACATACGTTTCTGGGGAAGGTTATGGACTTCCTTCCACTGGTGGCAGCACACACGGCAGTAGATTGTAGACTGAAGAATGAGTAACTAATCCATCTGTATTTTATGACAGAGGGGAGCAATATTTGTTTTTGAAAGTCATGATGCAGGCTAAGAGATAAAATTTTAATCTCCTGATCTGTCTGAGCACAGGTTTGGGAGCCAGGAAGTTCTGTGCTCCAAATCCAATTATCCAGAAATATTGACCTGTCCTCTTATACAGATGACTCTAGCTATTTATCCTAAAACTTATCACGGTAATGTCTGATATACAGAAGTACTATTTTTCCATTCTACAGATGGGGAACTGAAATAGAAAGGGATGAAATAACTTGCATCAAGTCATATAGGAAGCTGTTAGAGGATCTGGGGACAAGATCACCTCAGTTTTGCCTCAATACCTTGATTACAGGGCATTCCTCAGAAAGGCCATGCTGGTAATGAAACAGCGTATTAAACCAGATGTGATTAAACTCAATATAAACGATACATACTAATAAAACAAATCTCTCTGTCTGAAAAACAGGAGAAATTTAAGACAAGGAATGGGGTGCAAAGCCTAGAATGAAGGAATAATATTCAATGTTAAGAAAATGAAGTCATAAAATCTTTGTCAAGCATTGCTCAACTCTTCAAACCATATGGAGCATGACTGCTGGGCTTCATATAATGCCCCAAATGTTTTTCATTTTCTATTCCACCGTTCACAGCAAAGGCACAGTGCTGTAATCCCGTCCTTCCGTTAACTACCAATTGTTTCTTTTGCCAACCTTTTTGCTTTAAAATATCATTTTTTATGAAGGATAATGTTATATAGTGGAAAACTGTAAAAATTTTATGGATAGCCTTGGTGCTGAGAAAATGCATTCTTTCAACAGTTTTATTATATATATATTTTTTTGTCCCTTACACATTTACAGGGTTTTCTCCATTGCATATATGTGTGTTTTATAGTTCATTCTAGACAAAAGGCATTATGTTAACAATCCTATCATTTAGAACTTTAATTCACTATTATGTTTTTACCTTTTTGTGGAAAGAATGATATTATTTTTTTCCTTCTTGGTAGTGCTCGCTGTTGTTAATAACGGGTGATCCTAAAAAGGGTTAGGTGTGAATAACCACTCGATGGTTCAAATGTGTCACTGAGCCACAAGAACAAGTGTGGAGACCAGCTCCCAGCACATCAGATGAGATGATTTAACTCCAATATAAGGCAGGTTTACATGGTATGTGCCCTCAGTCAAATGTTAACCGGTCTCCCAGTCTCTGTGCTTCCCCCATGTCATTTCAAGCATCTGTTAACCAACTCTAGCTCTTGTGACATTCATTCACAGGTAAATCAAGAAAAAACGTGCTCATATCAAAGGAATGAAATACATTTACTTCAACTTTAAGAGACGCCTATAAACTCTCTTTTGACATTCCTTCCTACTAACCAGCCCAGTCCACTCTTTTAAAGATTGACATTTCTTTGCTCTACATCAGGCCTCAAGCCTTTAAATGTCAGCCTGGACTCCAAAGGTCTACTTATAATCTCTGCTGGTTCACAACCACCCCGCTGCAACGCCTACCTTTCTTTGAAGCCGAACTCTAAGGCACAGCTGAGCTGCTGGTGCCACTTCTCTTTCCTGCGTGCTCTGTTGAACAGTCCAATCTGATGCAACATGAGCCCATGGAGGATTTCACACTGGTAACAGAGCAACCTAGCCTGGAGACAGCTAAGTTACTACAGCTAGAGTGAAGCCAGAAGATGAGAAACTGAGACAACAGAGGGTCAAGAATGCCAATCAGAGAGCATGACCTCCTGAAAGCCTCCTGTTATCCGAGTTCTTCAGCCAAATGGTTTTGAAACTTTTACAGTGATTAATGGGGTCCAATTTGAGAAGAAAATTAAGAGCAAGTTTCTTTTTATGGTATGGGATTTTGATATGATATGGTCCTTAAGTTTTCAAGCAGCTAATCACATTCACAAGTAATTAAATACTGCAACTTGTCTTCTTTCTTTTCACCATAAATTGATACTTGCAGCAACACAGAAAAACTGCTATACTTATATGGTTGTGAGTTATTTTTAGCTCCATTGTTCATTGTCTTTCATACGTGCTAGTTAATGGGCAGTTCCTGAGCACCTTCTTTCCCCCTCTAGCAGCAAGGGAGTCCATGCAAAATACTCATGGCAGATAAATCCTTTTTTTTCCCTTTTTTTTTTTTTTTCATGAACACCTAAGGGAAGCAAAGGACTTTCGATCATAAAAAACACGAAACCTTAGAATGAAAATATGATGGAAGCCAAACAGTGCACTAATAAACATAAGAAGCATACATTCATAATAACTTTGATATACTTTATTTGAGACTGGCTAGCTTGAATTATTTACACAATGGTCTGAAGAAAAAAAAAATCTTCATCAGCCCAGAGTATGAATTCATACACACAACCTTAAAAATCACTCACAGTGTGAAAACAATTTTTACTGTCTCACAGCTCAAAATATTGCACTGTTTACCACCAGCAACTCTTCTGCTACCAGACATTGAGACAGGGAGAAGAGGCTTGTCCAGACTCATGGACAATCTTAGTGAGTAGTTGCTATATTTTCCCTACTAGCCAGAATTACCTTTAACCACTGAAGTTATCTATGTCCTCCAGTAGTCACTCCCGCTAGCTGCCTGTGCAGCTCTGCTTTTATATGTTGAGTCACTCCAGCTTTCTGGAGTGTTTCTGTTATTTCAGAAAGGATTAAAGATGTCCTTAAGGGTCTTTATCACAAGGATATTCTCTTCCATCTTCCTCTTTCACCTTAGTGCTGAAGGCTTTGTTAGGATGAGTGCCTCAATAGTGACACACGGGGGCTCTTCACAAGAAGACATATGTCTTATCTTCCCCACCTTTGTAACTTAGCAGTTTGGAACAGAAAGATGCAAAGATATTATGTAATGGATGTAAACCAAACTCAGCACGTTCCATTCCAACCCTCTGGTTCTTCAAGAGAAATCAACAGAGTGTTCCTGCACCTATGGACTGATGATCTTCCACCCCTCGCAGGAGGGAATCAGGCCCCTGCTTACATGAGCTCACAATAACACAATGTCAGACTCCACCAGAGCACTTCTCCACTGGAGAAGGCTAATGCAGCAGCTCAGAAGACTGTGTTAAATTCCCTCCTCATTTAAATATGCCCTCTGTGACAATTGTTCTACTTGGTTTGTGCAGGCAGGAGCTATACCTTATGATGATACCTGGGGACCATACCGTCTGATAACCAGTTTCAGAAAGCTTCAACCTCTACTAGAATAAGCTGACCATAGAAGACTCAAACACGGAGATGAGAGACATCAGTCGGATTTCCTACCCAGAGGTGGCTAGATCATCACGAAAAATTTCACACAATAACTAAAGTAAATGTGGCAGGATATTTGCAAAGGGAAAACCCTAAATTTCCATTTGCACAAGAAAAGACTTGCACTACTCTAGTCAAACTCCAGTTATGTGTTCACATCATTGAAGTAACAGGAGTTATAAATTGTGAATACTCATAGCAAACTGTTCTCAAATAACCTACAAGCTGGATCAGAAATTATTTAACTAATAATTTGAAATGACAAACAGAACCAAAAAAAAAAAACCCAGCAGAGTATTTGCAGACCATTCATAAACAGGAGAAAGAGATTAAATGTCAGATAAATGATTCATTATGGATTATTCATTCAGCCTATGTGTGAGCATGTGACCGGAGAAAACCAGTTATATCCATTCCCTACTTTTTTGCTTTAAATGAGCATGCTCAGTATAGGCTATTGTTTAGTTGAGTTAGAGAAGCATTTCATAAAAAGGGCTTCCCCATTTATCACTCAAAAAAAAAATTAGAATTAAAAAAAAAAAGTAAGGACAACGACCCTTCTGGAGTCTGAGTGCATATGTTCAAAGTAACTCTGCTGTATAAGCCAACAGAAAATTGGCCCCCAAAATGACTTATAAAGGGATTTTGTAAGACATGAACAGAACAGCATGGGCTCTGGCTAGGCAAAGAATTCAGAGTTGTAATAGAAAACATTTATTTGGCTACAGCTAAACATCCCAACACATGTTAGCATTTGCTGCCAATATGCTTCCTAATTAAGAACAACATAAAATCATAGGAAATCCTGTATCCCTGTCTTCATGCACTTTCCTTGTATCTTCGGTGTCCTGGCTCTGTTTCTCAAGTATAGCCTGCACAAGAGAAAGGTTAATTCAAAAGTAATGTTTTGCCAGCCATTAACTGTGTTGTCATTAACAAGATTAATGTACATTCCACTATGCATCACCAAGTGCATTCCCCTTCCTGCCCCCACCCACCCTTTAAACAACTGCTCCTATTAAAACCTAATGAGCACAGCACAATTTAAAGAATAGCACCATTTCTGCTGGGCAAAGTGTCGTCTGTAAACTATATAAAGCTGCAGGATTATTATGGATCTAATTGAAGGGCAGCTGAAAAAAAATCTGTTCTCTCTTGGATTGTGAAGTCTTAGCCATGTTTATATATTTTATCACAATGAACAGATTTCAAGACAAAGGACAGACTAGTATCTGTTTTTCTTCCTAGCCCCCTGTTCCTTCAATCTCTACTCTTTCCTCATCTGAAACCATTCAGAGACTCCCACCATGCACAGTCCCACACCCAGGTTACCTCCAACTCATCATCCAGTGATTACCACACAGATAAACAGTTGACTGGATCCTTCTAAACAATCATGAGATACATTTTTTTATAAGCTGCTCTCAGGGGACCCTAATTCATCAGCATGGATGGAGCCTGCACTCTCTCGCCCAGCCAAACTCATTCTGTTTTTTCAAGCGGAAGCAGCAAACAAATTGCTGGGTAATTATAGACAGCGCTCTTGCTTCGTTTTCCTATTGAAGTGGCCACCAGTTTGGAGATCAAGAGATCAGCCACGAGACACTTCCAGTTTTTCACCAGGTTCTTGAGAAATTTCAGAATTATTTATTTTATTTCCAGAAAATCCATACTTTCTGCCCTGCTCTTTTCCTGCTTGGTTGCTTTACATTTCTGCCCCCCCAAAAAAACTTTTTTTTTTTAAATCTATTTATTGCCTGTTTTTCTTGGCTCATTCTCACTTTCCATTTTTCATTATTAGTTCTTTATGATCTTCTGTTTCCTTTTTTTTTTTTTCTCTGTCATGGCTGCTCTCCCAGTTGTTCTCCTCTGGGGCCCTGAGTTTCCCTTAGCTAATGAAACAAGAGCTGCCTACCTCCCTTGCTTTTGCAATCCAGCTGTTTCCTTTTTAAAATATAAACTCATCTTTATTCAGTGAAGTTCCTGTGCGGGGCCTGATCCTTTCAGAGGAGATTGCATTTTGTGACAGCAAGAGGGAGGGAAAAATAAACTTTGCTGGAGGAAAAGCCCTTTGGGTAGAAATCCAACCAGCCTGCTCTTGAAAGGCAGAGCCTTCTCCAGTAAAACTGGGTCGTTATTTTACTTAGCACCTCTTGGCACCTTGACATTGCAAAAGTCCCCTTGACAGTCTCCCCTCCCTTTTCCTCCTTTAGCTCCTAAAACCTCCCACCTTGAAAGCTTAACGTTTCCTGGCCTCTGTGAAAGTGTAGTCTAACTAACACCACAAACCTGGATTTTATATGATTAGTTAGTGAAAACTTGCCAACTTTAGGTGCAGCCTGCCAAGTCAAGTCAATTTACTGTGATGCTTTGACTGTGCAAGTAGGCCTTAATCCCCCTTTAATCTCCAGTGTACCCTTGACATCATGGAAATTACTTACAAAGCTAATGTCATCAGATGATCCATGTTAGCTATTTCAGTGAATGTTCTTCTGCACAATAGAGCAAGTTTACCTTGTAAGACACAGGCCCCAAAATATTTTCGCTTAATGAGCCCAGCAGATATCATCTTACAAATGGGGAATGAAAACTCCTTCTTCTGCACTATAACTCCCCAGGCCTCATGTGACTTGGAATTTACATGCTAGCCAAGCATCAGGTCGGTGTATTTTATTTCACGTCTGATTGATTGGATAAAAAGATTTACATGGTAGCCACAACAGCTATGAGTTATTAGGAAGGCAACTCTGCAAGGCCCCTCCTGTGCCGAAAATGTTTGGCCGACATAAAAATTGCTACGAGAATCATTTTTGAGAGCGTGTTCAGCCATCAAGAGCATAAAGGAAATATAGAAAAAGAATGCTGTGTTGTGCATGGGGCCAGCAAGGTGAAAATTAGCATGTCTAACAGCAAGGAGCTAACTCTGTTATTATTTATTGATTTAATAATAAGGACTTCCATTTATATAGTACCCTTTACCTCAAAATGACCCAAAGCGCTTCATACACCCCAAAAAAAATGATGTGCAACCTATGTAAAAGGATCATTTTGCCCATTACAGGAGTGTTGCCAGAGCTAGAAGAGGGACAGGACACACAGCAATCTCCTGGGCAGCCTGCGCTAAGGCTAAGACCAGGGTTTAAGACAGGAATTGAAAGGAATACTATATCCCCTCGCATCTATAGGATGAGCTCATGATTTGGAGAGGAGCAAGGTCACTGGGGTCATCTATCTCCTGTAAAAGAAAGCAAGCCTAGAGGACTTATTTTAAAGGTCTGCGGAGGTGAAGCTTGCTCTTGTGTCAGGAGGATAGTGCTCTGCATAGACAGTTTGTGATTAAGGAGTGACTCATTAGTGTCTTAGAGGGAAGAGAAGCACTTATGAATGCTCCTTCCTGGATCACTTAAGAGGCTTTTAGGAGTGTCTCATCCCAGCACCGTTCTACCTCTTCCTCATTTAGGTTTGACATTGCCCTTTGGAAGCCAAGGAGATGTCTAACATTCCTTTGCGCGGGAACAGGACCAGATACTTCACTTGTGATACAAGATGAGAAAATAACACACAGCAGAACATCTATGAGCAGCCAGACCCTGAGAAAAAAACACTTACACCTATCAAAATGAAGGTGTAAAAGATTGTACGTGCTCTGTATCTGCCTACAAAGCTGTTGCTTCACTTGCGAAGTGCAGTGGCCCATCTGAGAAAAAAATGTCGCCTTTGCTTCAACATATGTCTCCAGTCAACTACAACTTTGCCCACTGTGAGAAATCTCTTTTCTTCCCCAGACATGTGGCCCCTGGGACAGAAAGTGGCATCTCCATGTCAAAGAACCTTACAACATTTGAGGAAGAGAGCAAGATATGAATCCAGATTCAAAGTTTGCATAGTGAATAGGTGTGTCCATCGATGGCGCTAATCCATGTCAGCTTGTGAGAGAAAGGGGAAGTAAAAATTAACCTGAGCAACAACAAAAACTAAGAGGGAGTTTAATTAAGAAGGTAAAGTGCAGCCACCCCATTTGAGATTTAGCTAAAACACTGAGCTAGCAGCCTCCCAAGCTCTCACAGCAATTTTTAACTAACAGATGCAGTCAAGCTTTCAGTTTTATATTGCCGTCATAACTCATGATACACAATCTTGGGCTGTTTTCAGAAGGTCTGTAGAATGAGGCCAGCTTGCGATTTCATACCAGGGGACTGCAGCGCTGCTCCGCTGCCAGCACCTGTGCCCGACATCTGATCTTAGGGCTGGAGCACATCCTCTCCCCCCTCTTCCCTCTGCGGGACTGGCTATGCCAAGCCAGCGAAGAAACATTCCAGCAGATTATGAAGTACAACTATCTTGGCCCTCGCAGCTCAGAAGAAACTGGACCTAATAGGAATTTCGCACACTGTTCTCATGGATCTAAAGCGAGCTATATGGGTAGGTCTGTAAGGCAGTTTCTGCCCATGTGCTCATCTGTGACCATGAGACACGCAGATCCCTAAATGCTATGATTAGGTCAAGGATAATGGCAGGGACAACTGCTGCGTTGAAACATGGGATCAATGAAATGAACACATTCTTAGAAAAGGTGGCAAAGACGTAAATGGGAGTCACTGATGCTTCCAGAGAATGGCTTGGATTACTGAATTCATAAAAGAGTGTACCAAATATGAGGGAGAGAGGCAATGTGAAAACACATCATCTCAAGTACTGCCTTAGGAATATTAAGGCCTCCTAAACAAAGACCATTATCTCTGAGCCAGGCATTTGGATAGAGGGAAGTATGAGCCTAACTCTAAGCTTCAGCAACTCTAATCCTCCTGGGACAGTGACAGGAATGAAACAGTCTGTTCAGAAATCCCTCAACACTGTCGCTCTTTTTATAGATCCCAAAGTGATGGAATGAAGAATGGAAAAGCACTTTGGTGTCACAAAGTGCACAGGAGAGGTCACGACAGATCAGATGATTGAAAAGAAAAATATGAAATTCATCTTCTCCTGAACTGTAAAGAGGGGGAAGAAAAAGGAAGTTCACCACCCTTTCCCAACTGAAGGATCCAAAAAGGGTTCCCTTTAGGCAGGGCTTCTTCCTGGAAAACTATTACAGAGTCCCCACAAAAATTCAGCAGCTGTTTTAAAGGGAATCAGTGGACACTTCCCATCAGTTTTGGAGGTCAGTGCTCTGACTCCTGGCTGTCAGGCAGGTGTGCTAAATGCAGTTAGGGCCAGTGCCATGAAAGGTGTTCAGCCACCTCACTCCTATTGAAGTGCCTAAATATCTTTGTGGATATGGCCTTTAATCTTTGCATGAGCTGCAATCCCAGCAGAGAAATCTGAGTCCTCTAGACGAGATCTTCACTTCTGCCTGATCCAGGGTAATTCCAAGGATTACTACTCAGAATATTGGGAGAATGGGCTGTCATGCTGTTTCCAGGCAGACACCACTTTAAATTACCCAGCTACTACTAGATGCACACCAGGCTCCAGTGCCAAGCTAAAGGATAGGAACTGCGGTGAAATCCTATTAACCAAGGGCATTACAGTCATTAAGTGAACCACTGAATGGAATTTTGTGTTGAAGAACAATGGGAAGGAGATAGAGAAGGAAACTACATGTCATGAGGGAAGGGAATTCCCTGTCCTCTCAGAGGTAAACTTCGGGCTTTGGTGACGTATAGCAGAAGTTTCAGAAGCTAGACGTACAAGAAATGACACATTTGCAACCCTGATACTTTATGTTCCCTTGTGCCCTTTAATGCTAAGGGTACTGATAGGCTTTATAGTAATGCAAACAGAGAGCATTCCACCTGCCTCCGCCAAAGCATTTAAAGATTCTATTAATCTGATGTCTTAATTGTTTTTGAGATTAGGAAACAGCAAAGCCTTTGTTCCCACAGCGTGGGTGCTCTCCTAGAAAAGTGGCGGAGGTTGTTTGGTGTTTGTATATTGAGGTTGTTGATATGACAGGGAAAGGAGCATGACTCAGTGCAGGTGATTCATAAGGGTCACCAACTAGAAGCCAATTTTTTGAAAGCTCATGACTTTTTACAGATCAGGAATGAAAATGCTCTACTAGGTTGTGCCTGCACAGTAGCTCTGTGGCCACAGTGCTCCTGTTCTACCCATCTATCTGCTGTTGTCAGTCAAAAGTAGAAATTATGTTTGCTCACAGTTCAGGGCTGTTAAATCAGGACCAAAGGACTTTCCCTCTTGGATCTTACGCCAAGCGACGTAGGACATTCAGACTGATTATAGCTCTTTCCTAATGTCAAGACAGGAGTGAGATGAGAATGAGATTACCTGAAGTAACAAGAACAGAGAGGGATCAAAAAGAGAGAAAGAAATAGTCTTGGGAGGAAAATGGAAGCCAAAGTGGGAAAAAGTAGGCTACCAAATTGTCTCCACTGGGCTAGTCAGGCAAGAAAGCTAGAAATTAGTGAACAAGATAGTCCATAGCCACTGGGTAAGCAGTGTCCCTGCTATTCACCATCGATGTAATGAAGCAAGCAATAACAAGAAAAGGACATGGTAAAAGTGTTACCCACCTTGGGCAATGCCCTGCTCAAACCAGAAGAGAACATGGTGGAGATAAGGAACTGCAAAGGGAAGCAATAATAAGATCTAAGCACCTGTAAAACATTTCATGGGGAGGTATTTAGCAGCATAGCTTGGATGAGCCAGCAATGATTTGGCCTTAGGTCTGAGGTGATAGAGGTGGGTCCTGGGTCAGAGTGAAAAAGTAGACTTTCCAGATATCACCTGGAAAGATCAGACAGCACAAGTAAGATCAGATCTGGCTGCTGTATGGACACAACCTGATTTGTAAACGTGTCTGTGAGCTCCTGGATGGTCCCTCCTTTTTCCATGCTTATCATCTTCTACAAAATCCAAGGTGAATTATTTCACATACAGGATAGTCCAAGCTAACAACATTTTGAGTGTCACTTACCATGTATGCATGAGCACCTGCTGGGGTTTGTTGCTAGAAATGCCCCTCGGCCATTATCCAGCCACAAGGAGTTTTACAGCAGAGCAGGCACTTTATGGAGTGGCATAGCTAACTCACCCTGTAGACCTTCTAGTAGCAATAGATATTTTTTCTTCACTTGAGACGCCTATGAGCTTATTTACAGAGTCAATTAACAAAAGATAACCTCCCATTGTGCAATCATCAATAAATCAATTGTGTTAATACTATCTTGGAATGTCCTCCACTATTTACTTTAATATTGTTGACTCTCGGCACTTAAGAAAGCCAGCACCTTCAAGTTTCACTTGATTATGGGTAAATGGATTTTGTAGTAGCCATTAATAAATATAAATTGTTTTGGAAAATATTTAAGTTTGTCAAATTTAACCACTTGCTGAGCATTAAAAAATACCCCTTATTGACCGTGTTTGACAATTGCTTAAAGAGAGACAGTCCCACGTTGTAAGATCATACTATTGCACCTATGTATTTTGTTGACTTACTATTCTTACAGCTCCTTCCAACTGTGAAGTGTGATTATTGGCGTAAATGTATAAGTTAAGACTTAATTAAACCATCCAGCTTAGTAAAGTGCTTTTCTATTATTTGGCAGATTCCCACCTCAAATAGTTTACTTATCGATAGGTGATGTGTTGCTGCATTTACTCACAGCGAGTAGCACTTTACTCCATGAGCGGTCCCACTGATTTCAGCTCTACGAGCATGTATGATGCCACAACCATTAATGTTCATCAGCACAGAAGGGTCCGTTAGTCACACTGAATTGTGCCTGCTTCCACAGCAGAATGATTTATATCTACGGGACTGTTCAGCATGAGCAAGGACAGTGGAATGTTTCCCTAAATAGACAATATATAGGCATAGGAATGGGGCAGGGTCATGTTAAGGAAATCCGATGCCCTCAGCTCATTCTGCAAGGACCTCCACCCAAAGCTTCAACAAGAACATGCTGCTTTCGGGGCAGAATATAATTAATGCCAAAGGCGCAGTTTAGATTTTGTTGCAGGCTGTTTGCAATCTCAGGCAGACAACATAACCTGGTTTTTGGTAGGTGTGTATTTTAGGTTTTTCTTTGCACCCTTGATACACTAAGATTTCTTTTCATGGTATGTCTCCAAGACAGCCTCGAGAACTTTTACTTTTTCAAGGACTAAAATAGAATCAGGAAAGTTGTTTAAAAAAAAAATCAACTGAACATAGCTAGTGTAATTCTGATGCCATATTACCTTTGAGGTAAGAAATCAATTATTTCACTTATTCTCCTATTGCTTCGGAAGTCAGTAGCCTTGGCAGTAAATTGAATATTATGCTGCCGCAGACAACATCTTCCTTGTCAAGCATCTAGCTCCATTCTTCTCTTGATGATGATTGGTGACTTTAAAACTCACATGACTTCTAGATAATAAATGAAAACTGTCATTGTTCTGGGGCTGCTGGGATTCATTTTTTTTTCCCTTTCCTCTGCTTTGACCTCATTGTGATGTATTGTCTACTTCAGGGTGTTTGGAAAAGTAAGGGAAATACTAGGCAAGGACTTTTAAAGAAAAAACAGACCTCTAATTAGATCCCTCCAACAGACCCTGCACTGACCCTGTTTAGACAGACATTAATGGATGGGCCTAACTTCCATGACTGTAGTGCTGCCCTGGTCAAAACTGAGCCCAGATGGAGGCTTTTTGCTGGTGCCCAGGCTGCTGCCAATCTCATCTTCATCTTCACCAGGGGCTGCATGTCCCTGAAGTCCCCATTGTACCAGTGCTGGCAGCTGTGTGAATGCACGCTCAGCAGGGTCAGCTCATTGAACGCTCTGAAAACCAACCTTATTGAGGGATAGAAAAGACAGTAGCTCTCAGTCAGGTTAATCAGGCCGGATAACTGGCGTAAATGGGGATAGATTGCAAGAATATGTAACTAAGGCCAGAGCTGCCTTTTATCAGCAGCCTAGAGCTAGATTGACCATGCACTGACCATGTAACCATTCCTGTAACTATCTAACTGCACATCTCTGCAACTCAAACATTTGACATTCATCCATTCCTTTTTCAATAAGGAAAAATCTTTGCTTAAGTAGTTCCGTTCAGAGAATACCTTTGGCTCAAACCCCATACTAGACAGTCCCTGAACTTCAGGAAATTTCAGTTCTTGTAACTCAGTATAACTTCAAAACCCAAACTATGTTTCACTGTTCATATGCTTTTTTGAGTTGCTCATCTGGGATATAAATCAGAATGAGCTTTCTGGAAGAAAGAAAATATTTTGTGTTTTTGGAGGCCTGTAGTGGAGCTGGAACTGAACCAGCTGAATATGGGGAGGCATGAGCAGAACATGACAGAGGACTGGGAACTTGCTGACAGGGCATTTTCTTTGAAGAAAGGGGCTGTGAAAGAAAGGAGTCACAGAGCTGGATGAAAAGTACAATGTGAAAAACAAGAAACTCAACAGTTTAGCCATCCTGCAGTTCAGCCATCATCACATGTAGGCGAAAAATGCAATCATACCATGCAACATCTTTGGTTAACCTCTTGAATGAAGGAAACCGTGGACACCGAATATGGTCTTTACCTTTGCTTCTATGGCTTCATATGTGAGGACATATTGGCTAGGGAAGACACAAAGTCTAGAAAAATAAGTTAGAGAAGGGAATAAGCTGATGGATCATATCTTTCACCACAAGTTAAAATGGGTTGGGTATGTATTGCTCTTCCATAATGTTTACATTTGACTCTCTGTATTAATTAATTATAAAACAAAAATATTAAAAGAAATTAAAGGAAGAATAAATCCTGTTCAAAAAAAAAGGGAATATGATGCAGATAAAATGTTTCTTTTAAATCTGGGAAGAGAGATTATAAATTAAGTGCTATAAAAAGGCATGTAAAATGAATGTAAATGGCCATCGTTTAGCATCAGGGAACCCCGAGGCAATGCCCACTGATGACAATGATAGTTGCTAATTTTCCTCAGTGGGTAAATCAGTCCCCAGGTTTTTGTTTTTGAAAGTCTAAGGTAGCATTGCCCGCACACGAGGAAACCACTGCAACAGTAACATCTCCGTTATACCACTGGGCAGTACTTCTAGTCATACCACTAGGAAGTGCTTCTGAACATGTATCTCCTCTACTGCAGTCCATATGGTATCAGGCACTCTGTTGGCTCTCCACAAATAAATAACAAGATAGCGCATATCCCCGCAGTATGGATTTATGCTCCTGCCTTCTGAGGTCATACAAAAATAAAGCAGGAAAGTAATAATCATGGAAATTATCCTTGTGCTTTCATATATATATATACACACACACACACACACATATATATATGTATATAACAAAATCATGCCCTAACCACTCACCTTGTCAGCATATAGGCATTTAAAATATCTCCCACCTGCAATGCACAGAACACATGGCTGAATAACCCATCTCCCACTGAACTAGATGGAGAACTGAATGATACATTATAAATAAAAATAGTCATGGAAGCTATCACTTCTTAATCTCTTCCTATTATACCTAGATCTTTAAACAGCGTTTCAGAAGATGATGGGATGTACGAGACAACCCCTGCCCCTTTTACTCACTCACCCAAGTGATCCCCATCCACTTGGGTGCAAAATAAGTAATGCAAGCAGAATCTGTATTTAAATAATTGTGGCATAATAGAGGGAGTAAAGGCTAAGAAGGAGTTGTTCTGGTCCATTGGGTAAATATTATGATCTTTATAGTGGAAAATAAATGCCCAGCTATCTATGAAACCAATAGAGCTGTTCCAGTCTATCAAATTATAATTTGTGTTTTTAAAAAACAAGTTTAAATGGAGTTGCTCTGATCTATAGAGCACATTATATAGCTTTGAAAGACTCTGAACACATATTTATCTGGAAAATTTAAACAGCTCCCTATAAATAATAAGNCAAGTTAGGTCAGTCTTAGATGAGAGACCTCCAAGGAAGACCTGGTTATTGCAAGGAATGGTGCTGACGATTCTAGTTTATGCACCGTCCTCTGAGTCAGCACCGAATTCATTTTCTAGCTTGATGCTGAGGCGTGCTGAGTTGTCGTCTTTCAATGATATCTAAAAGAAAGCCAACCCTCTACAACTGCAGCTCATTAAAGTTTCCACGGCATGCTTTGCAAGACTGGGGTGCCAAGCCAATGTTCTGAAGAAGTTCCAACAGAAATAATTAAATTCTCTCTCAGGTCTTCCTGCAGTTTCAATCGGATGTGGTATGCTTCTTCGGTTTCTACCCTGGTGTGTAGTGTCACTATACACCATTAGACAGCTGTTGTGCTTGAACCTTGGGATAGCTCCATATTGGTGGTGGGTGACGTTAATTCAATATAACACTCATCCAACTCACAAGGCTTTTGGCGGCTTAATTAAGGTGCTGGTTGAAAGACTCTCGAGAAAGCGTAGCGTATTATAATTTTTCCCTTTTAGTCATATATTTACATGTTTATCAAATAAACCGTGGTATTATCTCAATAAAAAGCAGGAACACAGCATGGATTAATGGCTGCAGCACCACCTGTCCACATCTCTAGGCTAAGATGGATTTGACCAAGTCCTGCCCCTCAGTCTTTCAAGTTAATAATGCACATTTTAAAGAGTATTTTTCTTTGTTTCCACAGTGCTGTAACTTCAGGTCAAAATGTCAGAAGATCTTGATATTCTTGCCTTTTCTCAGGTTTTGTCATACCGTTATTTAAACGCAGGTTTTTGGATTTAATTTGACAATCTTTATGTAGTTGCTAGCATGGTAATTGAGTCTACTTGTCTTTTTCAGGAGACCAGAAGATCTAACTAAGTCAGAATGTCTCAGTTACAGTCCAGATTTCTATTTATTACCTACCTCACCGAGAAAGACAAGGTGAGTTATCATTCAGTACAGAAAACCTGAAAGGCATTTATGTGCTTGAAGTACTGTATAACCATCCTGTACAGAAGCACAGTGTTTAAGTAAATGTGTTACAGCCCAGACAAATCCCTTTGAAACAATACTACTGAGCCCAAATGGTCTATGCAGCTGAGAGTAGAAATCTAGAAAGCTTACCTCCCACCCAGGACCAAAACAAACCCCTTCAGAGATTATTGATACAATGGCTTGTGACAGATTGCTCCTCAGCCTTACAACTTACATTCTGTATGATAAATTCAACATGAAGTGACAGTCACAGCAAGTGTTCAAGGCTGTAACTAAAAAAAGCCCACCTAATTTTTACTGAAGTTAGAACTCCAATGAACGATAAAATGTGAACATATACCTACGTATACATCAAAGCTGCAATCTCTGTAAATGCCATCACCATTACTTATGGCTGGGATGATGCTAATATTTGAAAATATTTCAATAGCAAGCCAATTTCAGGCCTGCAAATTGTAATCACAAAGACAATATTTCAAGGCTCTTCTTAGGGAAGGGTGTTAGTGGACCAAGGAAGAAGAAACCTGCCTGTTCCACTTATCTCCGTAGCAGATTGGATGAGGCCATCCTACACATCAATCTGAGTGGGAAGTGCCCTCAAATTCTTTTTCGTCCTGGGCTACTGCTTGTCTTTTTAAATTAGGCACATTTAGTGAGCAAAAATATACATAGAGTTTGTAATCATGGGTAAAAATTAGTGTCACCACTTTCAGCTTTAATCCAATTGTGTCCCCAGTGTAGCCTTTAGCTATTAGAATAAATGGAAGAGATATCTTATTTGTGCTCAGGTTAACACTGAAAATCTGAAGGAAAAAAAAAATGAAGATTTACCTATGGTAATTCTTTTTGAAAAGCATTTTATTATGCCTGCATGGTGGGCCTATATTTTTTCCGATTGTAATGTATCTTAAAACAAAACCAGAAGCAAAGAATATCAGTGAAGATTTTTTTTGCTTTTACTTTCACTGTGCCATTTGGCTGAAACAGGCTTCTACAAACTTCTGTGAATTATAAGTGATATTTAATTTTTGTTTTTCACACCAAAAAAAAATTAGGTAGGTAATCTTAAGCTATGAAGAGTATTTTTAGGTTATTAAAAAATGTTGACATTTACTGGCCAAGAGCCTGGCATGTAGTTGCAAAGGTCATCAATGAGTAAACAGACATTAATGGTTAGCTGGATAACTGGTACATAAACAGGTCATATTAATAATTAACACAGTGGAAAACTGGCAGTTTACAGCAAGCTTAGGAAAATAGCTAATAGAAATAACTTTGGAAAGGGCAAGGACCAATATTTAAAAAGCATCTAAAAATTAAACCTGGAGGAGCCTAATTTTGAGGCATTCACTTCTCATTCTTTCTTCTCTTTTTCAACTTAAGAGCAAATTATTTTTTAATTCATGGAGAGTAAAGTTATTTGAATCGCTGAAAAAAGTATTGCACAGCTGTTCATTCTGCAATTGATTCTCAGACTGATGCTGTCTTGTTGACAACTCTGCAGAATATAAAATATTTAAAGAATTGATTTCATCCCGAAATATATCTGGTTAAAAAAAAAAAAAAAAGATAGCTCCTCCCTTTATTCATTACTGGAAAGATATTAAAATGTATGAATATTTGGATTTAACATTCCATCAACGCTCACTAGAGCCGCTATTGATTCTAAGCAAAATACACTTTAAATTGCCAATGGTAAAAGTTTTACCAACACCTTTTTTCTAAAATATAAAGTCTCAGCATTTCTCTCCCACATCCTAAAAAGTGAGATTTTTTTCTCAATTCTTTTTGGTTTGTCAGCTCAGCAGCAGCTTTCCTGTGGAGCCCTATCTGTTTATTCCAGACCAATACCAAAATTACCATGAAGCCAGGCCTCGCTCTTAGGTCCACAATCAGTCCTAGTTGACTTGACTGTAAATAGGTCCCTGGTCATTCAGGCTAGGAAATAAAGGCAGCCAGACCTGAGACTAATTGCATCTCTCCTGGCAAGTTTTCATAATGCAAACTTCAATGGACACAAATCAGTTGGCTTCTTACTTTTAATTATTATTTTAACTGGTACAAATTTATTTTAAATGATACAAAGCATATAGAACTGCATACTAGAAGGGAGTGGAATTTCCAAATACTTAAGAATAATCATCATGGTACTCACAGTATGAGAAAATGTAGAAAAATATTTCTACGGATAAATATTACACTTTTCTAGTGTCTAAAAAAATGCTGCTTTGGAATACTAAGTAAAAGAGTGTTATCTGAACATTGAGTAAAATTGTAGAAACATGTAAGATCATCTAGAAGGTACAGTCAGAGAGCAGAGCAATAGGAAAGAGGACATATTAGGGAAGCCAAAGAAAAGTAGATGGAATATTTCATGGTGCAACAGACAGGGTTTCTGATGATGGACTTGGAGAACCAGGAGTCTTCTGTGGACCTGCAGATGTAACAGTAAATTCATGCTACACTGGCAGGAGAACAGCCTTTCTCCCTGACTTTTACCAAAATGTAATTTATTAAAGTTTTCTTAATGATGTGCCAAAGTCACCATCTCTGTGTGCCAGCATATGGCTTTTACAAATGCAGAAGTATTTACGTGTGCATACAGTTCATAGGCAGTCTCAGGCTTACAGTGCAACTCAGCCTAATAACTGGACTAAAGAACTGATAATTAACAACATTTCTATCATCTCGTGAACATGTGACCATTTTATTTTGTGGCTTCTGTTCCCTGTTTGTCAAATGACTTCTAGCTGATGACACTGAAGTCTAGTTAATGATAGTGAGCTATTAATTAATACCTGTTTTATCCATCACTGTAAAAATATTTCTTGCTACGGTAGAATAAGAGGAGACAAGATAGATACATCCTTGTCCTTAATGTTTTTAAGATGCAGACAACTATATGCCAAATATGGCTCATCTTTTGGCATCCTGTTTGGTATGACCTGAGGCTCAATCCCACCTAAAGCACTTCACTCCCTCCCTCCCCTCATCCTGTGAACTCTAGTTCTGTCCGAAGACAGCACATGCAAAGCTGGTACTAAAGGCCTCTGTTTGATCTAGATTTGAAAATACATATTCACACAGTAAAAATCTCTGTGAAGGATGAAGAGCTCTCCATTTGGAGTGGGTGGTTGATTTGTTAACTGCTTGTTTCTGTGGCTCAGAAGATTCATGGTCGCAAAAGGTCAATAGTTATTGGTATGCATTGCAACAGAAGTCTGCTTAACGATTTTAGAAATAGACCATCTTCTATTTGTCCAAATTCCTTATTCAATACAGCTAAGGTTCTCAAGACATTTGATGGCTACACTTTAATACACAACCTATTCTTATTCTTGGACAGCTGTATTTCTTCACCCTCTTCTTTCTTAACATGTATCTTTTTCTCATAAATTTACCTTAAAAAAATCTATCTTTAATTAACTATGCCATTCTTTAATCCTTTTAATGCCACTAAAACATACACGAAGAACTTTACAGTCTGAGTCAAAAGGGCATTTTGGCAAAAGAATGTTGCAGCTGTGTTGCCTGAAACATCCTAGAAGGTAGTGTCCACAGGGAGCGGGAGAGCTCAGTAAAATACTGACAGATGTAAATAACAGTGTCACATTTTGGGACGAAAACCAGCTCATGGTCGTGCTCATTAAGAGCAATTTCTGTGTCTCTGCGAGGCTCCACGGAAATGGGGAGGTCTGCACCCCGGGCAGCAGATACCACAGCAGCAGAGAAAGGAGACTCGCTTTGCACCACTAATCCAGTTAATCCCGGTTATTTCAGGGTTCCTTCTGCAGCAATGCAGAGAGTGATGCGGCTGGGAGGAAGGGATGAGCCTGAAAGAGATAGTGGGCAAGGGCAGAGGAAGCAGACCCCCCCCAGTCCTCCCGTTTTTCCAGGGGAGAGCTGCCAAGCCAGGGTGAATCCAGCCATCAGACCAGAGCAGCTAACGTGAAGCGACACTTTCGTCCTCTGAAAATTTTACTGCTCAGTGGAAATAACGAAGCTGTGCATGGTGGACACGATTTCCCCCCTAGGCCCTCATTTGGCAATCCTTCCTCTGCTAAACCCACCGAGGAGATCCAAAATAGACGCTCTACGGAGGATGGGACGAAGGAGCACATGCACGGGTTCAGCTCCACCACCCACGCTCCAGTCTGCTGTCCCTGTCAGCAGGGCAGGAAACTGCCGCATGGGCTGGAAACATCTGGAGAAAAATGTGTTTGGGATTTCAAGGAAGAAAAATAAAAAATAAAAAACCACCAAGAAAATAAACTGAGATATAAAAATGTGAAAGCCATTAAAAAACGCGGTTTAAACTTAAGAATAAATGCAATGGCATAGTCACATTCTTTAAAAGCTTTGCTCCGCTCAGAATGGCTTTGTTATTAGTGATTCTTAATGCATGAGATAGTGGTTTGGAATAAATCTTTAAGTAATTCAAAACAAGGACTCTTCAGTAAATAGTTGAAATTAAAGGGGGAGTTAGAGTCATCTGGTTTCCATTAGGATGATAAAATAGTTCACTTGAAACCTTTTACAAGATGCTTTGTTACTGGGAGGTGTCTGTGCATCTCACTCCATCACTAGCCATTTGACACAACATAAAAGGCTTCAAAAGCCATGCTAGGCCTCTTAATCAAAAACTAATTGTAATAGATATTGGGGAGTGTTAACACTGTGACCGCTAGGTTGTAGCTTCAGTATATAAGCAGGAGTGAACATTAAACACAACCCTGAGTTGATAGGGCTTATCAGAGTTTCAGAGTTAAGTGCTAAGTACTGCAGCCCAGCATCCGCGCGCTGTTGCTTTGTACCACTTTTGGAGTTAATTGCACTGTAGGACTTCATCTTCCCAACAAAATTTATAGCATCGGCAGAGAAATTGGAAGCCCGCTGAAGAAACTGCTGCAGTTTACAGGAGTTCACTGAAACCACAGGGAAAAAAAATGCGGTTTCTACTTCAGCATCTAAGACATTTGCTGAGGAAGAGGGGTTCCCCCCTCCGCCCCTCCCCGGTTTACCCCATAATAAAAATGAGCTGTTTCTCCCTCTTGAAGCTTTACTTGCTGCTAATGCTGTGCCAGAAGAATTACGGCACCAGCTCCCCAAAACAACGCCGCCCCTAAAATTGTCACTAAATTGGCATTCATGCTTGCTTTACATTCCCGTATGCCTTATTATGATTGTTGACATGAATATTCACAGTGCTCATGGAAACAGCTTTATTGATTTTACCGGTACAGGGTGGGATTGGAGTTACTGATTTTAACTTAATTCATGCATTTTTCCAGATAACAGATGACCTTAATATTTACACACTGTTGCACCATAATAAACCCAGGCCAGATCCTCTTCTGTTATACGAACTGTTGAAAACAAGAGTTCAAATTTTTTAAGCAAGGAGCTCAGAACCAGACTGTCGTAGAGTGAGGAAATCAGAGATATGGCAATTCACTCCAGTTGAGAATGTAGCCCACAGTGTAAAATTCCTTGTTCAGCGAAGTAAAGTGCATTAAAAAGACTGCTGCTGTTATTTCTCATGAGTTCGTTATAACCTGCATGCTACGAAATTCTCTAGACAGCTGTGTTCCTTTTTACTCCAATTTCAAACAATATAATTAAAAAAGCATTTGATGAAATGTAGACACTTCTACCATTCACACTGGAATGCTGGCACCATCCAAAATCAGCTAGTCTGTAAATACCAGATTAGGATCTGTGTAGCCAAGGTTTTTATTCTAGGAAAACATACTCAAAAGAAAGTCTCAACCTTTCTTGGTGAAGAATAAGCTTCATTTGTAAAACCCATAATTATCTCAAATGTTCTGAGAAGCTGGGAGAGCTGCAAATGTTAGAACAAAACATAAGGAAACAGTTTTGGACATTTAAGTGGAGGCAAATAAGGATGATGTACTTTTCCCCTATTAGTTTACTATATAAATGAGAAGACATTACAGAGTGAAATTTAATTAAAGTAATTGACCAAATGGCATTTTGTAGTAGTTATTGTCGTTAGCAGCCCTGACTCCTCTGTCAAAAGGATTTGCTGAAGATTATTTCGAAGGGGTATTTATTATGAATATTAATCTCTCCAGTAAGTGCCATCAACATATTAAAATTCATTTGAAGCACTTTATGGAAGACTGCAAACAGAAATGACTAGTGAAAAACAAGGTGTCTAATCATGTTAGCTTGGTTCACACATGGTTAAACCAGAAGTAGAACAGGGAGAGGAAATGTAATAAAAGGTATATTGGTTATATTATGATGAAAATGTGCTTAAAGGGTACCTGATTTCCACAGAAATTCAGGCTGCACTGCCAGGAACGCTGATGACTTTGCTGTTTAAGGCAGGTTTTTATATAGTCTTGCGCTGTCCCACTGGAAAAGTCTGATTCTTCAGCCTGTGTGTTAATTCCTGTTTGATCTTTTTAGTGATTGTTTGCAGGAAGTATATAATTAAGGAGGGCCAGAATTCCTATGGAGACCTTGGTTCACAGGTGCTACCCACACTGCTTATATCGACAACAGACAACTTGGGTTCGGTATTCGATACCCCAAATTGTATCTGTCAAGCCCCTCTCTTCAGCAGGGGGAAGGACACGCTTTTTAATTACAACGCATGCATGAAGGGCTGTATAGAGTTGCGTCGCCGTCTCTTCCAGCAGCTTAGATGATGCAGTTTCTTCTCTTCAATGCTGCTTGATCTTCTTGTTGAGAAAAAGAAAAAAGTGGAGGTGAGATGAGAAGGTGGGGATTGGCAATGAAAGAAAAACACAGAGGGGGAAAAACTAGGAATTCTTGACCCGGTCTTTTCAATTTTCCATGATCTGGAGACAGGGTTTGAAGACTGATGGCTGTATGCCGGAGGGAGAAAAGGCATTTATGAGATTGCCAGGGCTGCACGTTGCAGGCTGGGTCAGCCTTGGTCCTCCTCAGCCTCACCTCATCTTTCCTCTCCTCCACCTCTTTGCTTTGAACGCTTTTTCCTTCCCTTTCAACAATGCCATCTGCAACTTTCATACCACCTGTGTTTAAAATAAACACCTGACAGCAAATAAGCCCTAAGTATACACAAGCTGGGCATCCCAAGTTGTGTTGCCTCTCCAGGCGTCAGCTTCTCTTGTCCTCTTAATGAAGGCTCAGATCCCTATCGCCTTAGTGCTCTGCCTCTGTTTGGCCAGGAGGCATTCCTTTCCGTTCCTTATGAAACAGGCTGAACATTTTCCCCGTGTAAACATTGTTCCACATCTGTTCACGCTGAAGAACATCAGAAACCGTTCTGGTTACATGTGACCAAATGTACCGCAAAGGAACCAGCACGATGTCAGGAATTTCCGCAAAGTCAGGGCTGGGAAGAGCCACTTCACCCCATTGCCACGGTTCCTACAATAACTTGCACAGGCTTTATCCACCTATTAGCACCAGTCAGTGTGACTGTGGCTGCACAATCCCTCTGCATAGACCAGGGCCGTGGTGGCCACTGAACTACTAACCTGGAAGTAAAAACCCCAAACTAACTCTATTCCTGAGTAGAGTAAAAAAGACAAACCATTTCTATTGCTTAATATGGCAAAAATCCTTAAGGGAGTCCACTGATTACACTACTGAGATTTGTATGAACTAACTAGGGTAAATAATTAGACTATATTTTAATTAATATATCAGTGCCTGCTAGCACAATATAGTTAAATTTGTGCCACTATTAGAGCTGAATGAAAGAAAATTGTCCTATTTGTGTTGAAATTATAATCATGACCTTTCCAAGAAAAAGAGAAAGCAAGAAAAACCCTGCAAATCTTTTTTGTGCTGAAAGAAGTCAAGAGGTGCCTTTAGTTCACCAAGTGCCCATGTGCCTCTTCTCTAGGTAGCAAACCTGACTATGGCAAAAGCGTCTCTAGTGAACAGGGAAATGAGCCACACACACACATATATATATGTGACACAGATCACAAAATGAGGGCTAAAAATACAGCTCAATTATTCAAAGCATATGATTTTTTTTTTTCAAGCTTGACCTTGTTATTACATTGAAGCACCCATGTCACTCGAAAAGGGCCTTCTTGCACAAACAAGAAAAAATATCTGCGCGTTGCATCACGGGCTTTCCCCAAAACCTTGCTCCCTGGATAACGCTGCAGTTTTGGGGAAGAGACAACTCCCTCCCGATGGAGCGTTAGCAGTGGTTTTGCAGGACCAAAAATGATCAAGCTACAGGGTGGGGTTTTTTCCTGCCTCCACTACGAAGCAGACTTTCTCCCTCACTGCTTGAGGAGGCTACTCCTCACCATCTTTCCATCAGGAGCAAGGAATGGAGGGATAATTAATCCTTTGGACTTCTCTGTACAAAAGAGGTGGTCTTTGCAACAGCAAAGCGGTGCCAGCCTGCAGCCCTGTGCCCGCAGTGAGGCCGGGATCCAGAGCTCTTATCTGAAAGCGAATTCTCTTGGAACTCCTTTATCTGGGAGATCAGCAGGAGCCAAGGGTAAGGGATGTGGAGGGAGGGCTTGCCAGCAGAAAGATGTGATGGTGAGCCCTTTGCAGCCACTGCTCTGATGGCACCTGAGGACCATGGTGATCCACACCAAGGCTCCAAAGACATCACGGAGGTGCACCAATGGGTGAGCCTGAGACTGGGAACTGCTTTCCAGCAGCAAAGAGCCCAACCCTGCAAAGAAAGCCTCGCTGTGCTGGCTTTGCAGGAGAAGAGGCTTTCTGAGCCTACACTTCCCAAGGTGGCAGCTGATCTCCGCTCTGTGGCAGCCAGCGTGAAACACGAGGACTTGATTTTCAGAAGGTGGGAGGCTTCACACTTGCTGAAAATAAGACCCATTTAAGTTGTCACGACAGCAGTCACCTTGAAAGATTTAGGCCACGCTGTCTGGTTAGCTGGCCTTTCCCCTAGCACTGTCACATTTATCAACCCCCCGCAACAATTCCCTCCCCTTCAAAAAGCTGTTTATTTTTTGATCTCCCCATGAAAGTTAAGGTGTCACATTGGTTAATATTATTGCACCTCCGAATTTCTCCCACTTTTGGCCCACACAAGGCAGAGGATAACCCCTTCCCTTCTGCCCCAGCATCACTTATCAAAAACACAGAGTGAAGGAGGCACCACACAATTCAGCTTTAACATTAATCTTCCCACTGGCTTCTCATTACTTTGCCAATAAGATGATCTTCCTCACACCACATTTCGGTATATTTGACATCTGTCATAAAACTCAGGTCACACATATCTGTCTTCTGGTAAAATGAGTCATCCTACAGAGACCCATACTATACTGTTCGGGTCTTGCCAGAAATAATTATTGACATATTGTCAACACATCCAGCCTACTGTATTAATAGGAGTCATAAATTACCAGCCTTTTTTCTTCCCTCTACCTAGCAAGGAAATGAGGGGACATACAGCAGGAAAGCAGGTATGTGGCATTCGGGTGATGGATCCAGGCATGGCCATTCACTGCTTTCTAAGAAGCTTTTCACTATTTAATCGTACTTAAGAGGGTAACTAGTTTCAGAAATCATTCAAAACTAGTAATGACTTTTCCTTTGTTTTGGTACCTTTTGGTACCATACAGGTTATAATCTCTCATCAAAACAGCCAGCTACTAACTCCCCAAAACTTGTAGCTGACAAACAGCAGCTATTTAGGCGAGAGAGGTTACAGACAGATAGATGTTGGACTATCCTCAGCACAATGTCATTGACTGCATTGAAGAGAGAAGTTTAACCTGTTCTTGGTACTTGCTGCGCAAGACATGCAACTTTTCTGTTTCATCACGTATATGCAGTGCTCCCCAGTTGATTTCATTAACAGCTTAGGTATACTTTAGGTTATTTTCCTGCTTTTTTTCTTTTAAAGCGTAAGCTCCCATAGCTAAAGGTGAAAGAACAGAGATTACAGCCATAGCTAGAGAAGATGAACAGCCTTCCCCACAAGCAGTACGCTCCGGCAGAACACTCACTGGGTTTAAACACTGCCGCAGTTCCTTCCTGGGGTTGCTAAAGTGGGTTCAGTTACCACCTACTTGCAGCTTAGGGTATCACAGGTTCCCGTTGCTCCACTCTTTGGTATCAGAGGCACAAGGTCGAGGTAGTTAAAGTGTCTTCTTGCAGACCCAGCGAGAGGAGCACAAGCTTTGCTTTAGAGCCATGACTGGGCTGTAAGTGGTACCTGGGAAGTCAGTGATAGACATCACATGATGTTCTGCTCCATCGGCTACAGAAAAAGGCCATTAGGCTTGTGTGATTAAGCTATGCCAATCTACAGCCGGGCAGGCTTTGACCTTGACCTTTAGCAGGTGAATATCATGGTTTGCAGCACTCTACCTTTGCTCACTGGCATAGGGACTGTGATTGCCTTGTTAGAGACCACGGAGAACAGGGACCACCTTGGCGATGACATTGATTTTGTACCAGCAAGTCTCCAAAGGCTGCCATGCTAGAGAACATGAAACACCCCCTGCAAGAAGGCTTTTGCATAGGATTTTGCTGAGGATAGGGACAGGGGAGGGCAAACCCACCAAACGTCACCTGCACACAGTAGACGTGTTGTGGGAGAATATTCCTTCTTGCACAAATCCCGATCCAGAACCTCAGTGCCAAAACCTCAAATCCCTTTGTGCAACCTTCATTTGTTTTTGTATGACCCCAGCTGGGATGACACCGAGAGTGAGTTACCCAGGCAAAGGGGGTCTGCACATCACCGTAATGTTCCACTGGTCCAGCAGCAGCAAAAATGACACCTCAGTATTTTACGGTTTTAGCCCTTCCATATATACAGGAGCATTGAGAGCACCTCAAACTAATTAATAAGCTGCTCTGCATCTTTGTGCATTACCTTTCTTTTCGCCCTTTGATTCGCACACAAACTATTTTTAGAAAAGGGAAAAAAAGTTTCCTTTTTTTTAAAAAAAGCAATGAACTGAGGTCTGACACTGTTCATCTGCCCTGTTCATCAGCTCAGCAGTGTATTAGGTTTGTGGGAAGGTGGAGGAGGGAGAAAATGTGGAGGGTGCCTTCACCTCCCTCACCCCAAAACGTCCCAGGTCCTCAACAAGCACCAACTCCCTTCCATCCTCCCGCTCAAAAAGCCCTGGTGGTTATATTCGCAAAATCCTGGTATGTATCTCTGACCTGCACTCTGTCCAATTTCCATCACTTTTGTAAAGGAAAGATGTTGTTACAAGGCAGTTTGTTTTTATGGGGTACCTGTGCGTGGCATATACCTGGGTTAACTGACGTGGTGGCACTTCTAGCCTTATGCCATAGGCACCGTGTGATGGCACAGGCACACCAGATACTCAGTTCAGGTGTTGAGTTCTTGGGCAATTCTGGGCCAGGAAAAGAGACCTGAAGAGACCATTTTAAATCCTGCTAATTACAGTATCCCTGAATTTGCTCTAGTTTTTTTCCAGGTTGAATTTAGCAAAAATAGGAGTGCAGAAAGCCACTCATGTTTTTCTGCTTGGGCACTGAGCTCTGACACACCGGAGGATGTCGTCTTTCATTATTAACTTTGGCAGCATTTAAATTAAGTAATATCTTGACAGGGGAAAGGAAGGGAATGAAGGGCCCTGGGAATATTTTTTTTTCCTGTTTAATTGTACTGCATTTGATGTGTTCCAAAAAACACTAGAAGATCTGCTCTTCAGAGACCAAAAAAAAAGTTTATAAAACCCCACTAGCTGAGGTAGTTTGGCAGCACACAGAAAGATAGAGAATTATCATCTGTCCAGGGAAATCCACCCCCAGCTTCTCCCAACCCTCTTTCAGCTGGTGCATGCAAGATGTTCCTGCTCACTTCATCCCCAAACATTTAAACACTTTGAGGACCACACACCTACAGTGCGTTATTTGCAGGGCTTTCTAAGCCGAAATCCAGCGTGCGTGTGTGTGTGTGTATCTGTGGGTGGGAATGGCTGGATAATGTTACCGTGATAGCTGATGATAATATTTCTACCAATTGTTAAGCTTCCTAAGTCTCCACTTTGTGAATGCTTCAGCGTATCGTTTTCTGAAAATCGCAGCCTTCCTTGCCTAGGGAAAGGTACGAGTCAATAATGTGCTCATGCGAGATTATCGAGGAGCCTCTGATTTACTCCAGAGAAAAAAGTCTCCCTTACACAAATGCACCTTTCTAAACACTTCAGGGGTCGCATGGTTCACTGCAGGATTGTGTCAGTATGGCCATAAAATAAGGCTGTAGTTCAAGCTGTCTTGGACTAGCAGTGTAGCAGGTACTGCAGAAACACAGATGTGGTGTAGTCTGAGCTGTTCAAGAGCGGCTGCTTGCTTGTGAGCACTCTGCTTTTAGTCTGAATAGACGTTAGGAAAACGTGTGAGGGACGAAGGAGTGTGTTTCTTCAGTGTTTCAGGGAAAAAAAGTGTGGGAGGAGAGATAATTTTGATGAGTCAAATTCCTAATTCCCTTCAGACCTGTAAAGTCAGTAGGAGTTGCTTCACTTTCATCTTAACATGCAAAGATGGGTAAAGTTAGACAAAGGAAGGTGGAAAAAAATAAAAGAGCTTTTCTATAAAGTGAGTTTAAGGAAGACCAAAAGAAACAGCAGTGTTCTTGGTGTAAGGACAAAAGCAAAAGAAAACTATTATTCTGCATAACGTACTATTTATCTCAGAATACTTATTCAGGCCCTGGCTTCTGGGAAGTCCTCTGCTCATCTTTTTTCCATTTCCTTTGCCATAGTGACTCTTCTGGGCCGTAGCATGCCTCAAACAAAGCACAATATCCTCCGGGACCTTGTTAAAAATACTGTTTAAGACGAACTTATGGCCCAATTCTTCTGAATTTATCATGCCTTTGCTTCATATTTTCCATCAGTTCCTCCTCTTCGTCCACTGCATCAAGGCATAAAATTCTTGTTTTAATCCAAGACATTTACAAGTTAGGCCCCCCATAACCATTCCCTGGTCATGGAGTTCAGGAGAACCTGACTGTCCACTTCTCCCTCAAGCAGCAGCAGTCTCAAAAGTTCTCGAACTCGATAAATTAACCATAGTTTCACCCCTCAAAGCACTCCATTGCACTCTTATTCTGCAGCACATACATAGAAAATCTCCGTCTTAGACTTCTTGCTTGTGACCTGCTCATTACATTCACAAAATTGTACACACGGTAGCATTTGCTAAAGCATTCCTTTAATCCTGCCAGTTTTCCATGTATGTCTTATACAATGCCTTCTGCTTTCTTACCACTTTAGGTCTGCTCCAAAATCCAGTAAGTTACAGGGCAGGGGGGAAATACTAATTTCCAAGGCTTTATGGATCAATCTCTTATCCCACCAATTCTTTTGGGGCAGGGATTCATTTACTACCATTCCCAATTTACCTTAAATTTAGTCCCTAGCTTTCCCTAACTATAGTTATGATACTCAGCAGTTTTGTACCTCAGGCTCTACATGAATGTAGAATGGGTAGTCCTGGGGCAGAGAACTTCCTCAAGAAATATGTGAGAGAGAATTTAGAAATGTAAACTTCTCGTTAGGGTGTTTAAATTTGCCATAGAAAAGAAAATTCCTGTGGATTCACAATTCAAAGTGAGTTGAAAAATCACAGTTGGAGATATTTGTAGATTGCCTGGTACTAAAAGGTTCTGACTTTAATAAAGCCATCTGGATTCTACTGTAAAATAAACAGTAAAAATTATACTGTTCCCATCATTGTGTTAGGCTCCCGTACTCTTATCCTGAGAGCTCCCCTGGCTTGAAGGAGCACTTTTTCTTCCGGAGAGTACTGAAGAAATATCTTCTACAAAAAGTCAGTCTATGCACAAGAGAGAAAAAAAAAAAAAAAACCAGCAGTAAGGAAAAGCTAAGCAATAGCAATGAATCATGCATTTCATTCGGAAAGCAGAGATCTCTAGTTTTGTTTATCTTTTGTGTGAATGAGTTCCCTGGTCTGGGTTCCTATTTTTTTTTAAAGTCCCATCCCCCATCACGGCAAGCCTCCTGCCCCAGCTGACAGTCTCATTGTCCCCATGGCTGTCGTGGGAAGTCATGATAGATGGCTACACCGCGACCCTTTTAGGAGGTGCATGTTCATATTATGCTCAGAGACCTTTTTTGATCAATAGTCAATTCAAACCTTTTCACCTGTGTATACACACAAATCTATTTATGTTTATAATATACGTATGTATAAATAAGTGGCTGGAGAATTGTTAAGATGAGCAAAACTACTTCAATAGGTTTCAGCGTTTTGGAACCCAAAGCAGCAGTATCTCATGAGTAAATGTGGTCATTTGCAGCGTGTGCAATATTTTTTTAATATTTTAGTCAAAGGAAGAACAGACAGAATATTTTCATTGTGGGGAGCACAGAGACTTGAAATAACTAGGTTTTGATACTAGCCATATTGCACTTCACTTTTCCTCAGCACAGAATGCCAGCTTGTTTCTTCAAATTAAGACAATATGCTTATAGTGATGAACCTTATTGGCCATCTATCTTCCTTTTGTAATCTGGCTCTCATCAAGCTGAAATGAAGCCATTTCTTCTGACTGTGGCTGATTAAACACAGAGTAAACCTAGATCTCTGAGGAGGCTCTAATGATTCTCCACAGGCCTAGTGTCAGCCCGGCACCTGCAGTATTCAGCTTCCCCATTTCCATCATAAAATGAAGCATCTGTTACAGAGAAGTGTTATCTTTTTATCATCGATGGTATCTTTCTGTTTGAATTCACCTACCCCATTTGGTATAAATTACAGCCATTTCATATGTAATGAATGGTCACACAGGATGCACTCTGGTTATTGGGGGTTAAAAGGGCACAAAATCCTTTTACTAAACCTTTATTTAACTTGGTGAAAGTTAAGGCTACATGGCTTGTGTAAAACCTTTCTTACAACAAACAGGAGGGAATACTTATCACAGCTTAATGCTGAAGCATTTTGATATTGCTTATCTAAATACTGGCCTTTGAGTTTTTTGGAAGCAATTTCTGGAGAAACATTATTAGTTGCAGGGAAAAGAAACAGAGAAACATGTTCGTGCCAAAGACATTTCTGTCTCGGTAACTTGATTAACTATAAACCCAAAATGTAAAAGTAGACAAGATTTGTTTGCTAGAAAGGGTAGCTGCCAACTTAAAACCTGCTGTAAATCCCACAGAAGTCAATTGGCATATTTTCAATGATTTCAACAGCGTTTGTTTGGATCAGGCCAAAGATCAGCTAGCTGTTTACATTTTGTGTGGTCCACATGCTCCTCTATGTTTTACCTTCTTCAGTTTTCCATCTGAGTTGAAATAGGCAACTTCATCTTAGAAACAATTTATTTTCAGCGGATGGGGATTTGGGGCATAACTTTGCCAAGCACTTCATTGTCTCCCACCTACAACATGGATAGTCTGGATGACTGCACATCTCAAAGAACAAAAGAAAAACTTCCAAAGACAGTAACTTGGAAGTAAAACTTTGCTCATTGCTCCTTGAAGTAGTAGTATAACTGATGGGAACAAAACAGTTGTAAAACAGCTAAATAATTCCACCTATTAACATGTAGCTACAAGATATAGAAGTGGGGGCAACCACTGCACAACAGCCTTCCTGGACACATGAATCTGGTAGACGTTGTTGTAACATAACGACCACTTCAATAACATCTAAAGATTGCGAGAAAGAGGTGGCTTTCTGAGTTTGATATTGTAAATATAGATAAAGTCTTCAGTGAACTAAAGAACAGCATAGAGATACCCTAAAGCAGCTTGCTCGGGTATTGGTATGGGACTATTTGAAGGACACCAAAGATCAACACCATCTATTTCTTGGTAAATTCTTGGGGTGTTGAATCATTGAGGTGTTAGATTAAACTGGGATAGGAGAGGCAGTTACAGTCCAAAGCATTTCATTCCACTAATCGTCCTACACCATGCTCTGAACAGGACATGCCACCACTGAAGTCACTATGATCTGCAGCCCAGCATAGTTCAGTTGTCTCCCCAGGCTTCAGATTTCTCCTGTATGATGAGTGTTAACATGTTCTCCATCTCACCAGGGTTGGCTGAGATTTCTTTTCCTCGCTTTTGTTAACAGGTATAGAAGATGCAATGGACACAAAGTAGTATTGTCAATGTTCTATTGAATTGCAGATGTTGAACTATCAAAAAGGAAATGGCAATCACAGAAAAAAATTATAATCACAGCCTCTTTGGTGGATCATTTGCCTAGTTATTTTTCATAGCACATTACAGGTGAAATAATTCTACAGCATAAAAGTAACTTAAAAGCATGTACTTTATTGTCAGGTTTAAACTTACAAGTACCTGTTATCTACAGAGAGCTGGGGGTTGCTTAATGGACCTATTGGGGGGAAAAAAAAATCATCCTTGTGAAAATAAGGAAGAGTGAACAATTTTGTACCGACATGCATTTTCATGATCATTTTGCAAGCCTGCATTATGTGGCCACTTTCTGCTGATCCATTTTGTAGCAAGTAAAATCATATTGTCCTACCACAAGAGCACACTTGTTATTCAAAATAATTAGGACATGAGTCATCTTAGTATCAAAGTTGGCATTAGTGATATATGGGGCTGATGACTGATGAGTCCAATGAACGTTTGACTCATGTAGACTTAAAATATGCAGCTGAAAAGCTCAGTTAATTCAGAAGAGACACAGCATAGCAGCGATAGCATCTTGTAAAAGCAAGATCCAAGACAAGTAGAAATGCAGTAACACTAGTGATGAAAACAGCTGAGGTCTTTGGATTTCTCAGAGCAGCTGAAAAATGGAAGAACTTTTTCATTAAAAAATTCAAAACTCAAGTGTTTTCCCCTTGACAAGGTACAAAATGTAATAATTTTTTTTTCTACTGTTTACATGATATTTTTGTAAGTGCTGGAGTCGTTTTTGTTCCCTGTCCATTTCCTTTCATTTTTGCTTTTTGTTACTTTAGTTGAATAAGTGAATGATATCCAAAATTTCAGTTTGGTTTGGAAAAGTTATAACAGCAGAAAGAAAAATGAAACTAGCTCAACCACTTTAGAGAGTTTCAATTTTCCTTTGTTCCCTTCTGTAAGTTCTCCAGAATTAAAGATTTGGAAGAGTTAGTCTGAAAATAGGAAAAATAGGGAGAAGAAGGATGAGGAGTGCAAAAGGAGGAAAAAGAAAAATGATGGAAAAAGTCCAAACCACTACTTATTCTCTTAGAGGGAAAAAAAAACCAAAGAAAAATGAGGAAATAGGTGTTTAATATTTATTTCAAACAAAAGATAGAAATAGGAAAATCTGAAAAGAAGCTGTTGCTTTATTCTCTTCTCGTGGATACCAACTATTTCCCTGTCAGCAACTGCCTAACTGACTAATACAGTTAACATGTGGCAACTATTTTCAACTGTATTTAGCTAAGTCTGCTGCTGTGTTTCAGACATAAGAAAGGCTTCCAATGCCCAAAAGCTGTCTGTTTTTTCCAGCTTTACTATCGGATCTAGCAAAAGCCATTGCACCTAATAGCCTTTGACTATTAGCAATGTTGCCATCTAAATATGTTTTAGGACAATATCAAGGTATAAATCTGTGTCAGATACAATTCATTTTGAATGCCAGCTTCTGTAAGGACTTCCACTTGGTATCCCAGTCAAAAAGGTGCCCCAAAATCATCTTCAAAGCTGCTTCATAGAGCGGTAAAAGTAATAAGAGCTTGTATTTCAGCAGCTGGATACCCCGAGGGCAAACAGAAAGCAATCAGAGCCAGAAAGTCCAGTTAATGTTTTCTTCCTCCATGGGACAGCTTTGGGTGACGCGAGGATGTTCCCCACCTTTGTGTTAGATCCAAATGTTAACTGTCATTTGAGTTAATAGGCTATAAAGCAGTGGAGACCATCGCAAGCCGCATATTAACTGCTGACTGTAAAATTTAAAGGGCCTTGTTTCTGTCTGACACCTCAAATAGAAATCTAATTTGCAATGGGTCAAAAATAAACATTTAAAAATTGGGAGAAGAATATATGATTATTTCCCCAACAATTCCAAACACCAAAGCATCTAATCACAAGCTTAATGTTAACGGATTTGAAATGTCTGGAACCAGTCTTAGGTTTATAATTAGGCATATAGCATAGTGCTCCCCTAGGAAAAAATCTGACCATTTCACTCCTCTTATTCTTTTTTAAAGAGTTGCTCTTTTTAGGTTTAAAATCTAATAGTGACACAATCATATTTGTGATCAAGTATCTTCTTGTGGTAAGATTTTTTTCTTCACTGATTCAAATGCTATGATATATATAGCCCATATATAATGGTGTCTGTAGAGGCTCCATTAATGGACTGAGGCCATTCAATGCTTTTTTCCACGCCATCAAATCATTCTGTAGTTATTCTGTGGAAGGAAAAAAACCCCAGCTAGAATGAAACATCAGAGGTGGGTACCAACTTACAAAATTGTGAAGAACAATATGTGAAAAATGTTGTGATCACCACAGATGAAAAAACTTTGAGATGAAATTGGTCTTTCACAGTAATATCTGTTTGCTTCACCAACAACAACGTATCTGGACAATGCGCCAGTGTCATTGACTTTCACCATTTTAAAGGCCTGTAATACTGATTACTGCACAGTGAACAAAAGATTTTCTTGTGAGAAGTCTGAAAAGGTTGATTATATGTACATTACAGCTGAAAATGGATCAGACAAGTAGTAAGTTATGAAAGTATGAACACAAGAGAATAAAACCATTCACTGGGCTTGAATTACTTTAGTTTATCTTCTTAGGCTGAATTGTGGCTGTGGTCTTTTGCAACTCAAATAAAAAGCATAGATCAAGATGAGATAAAGATAACTGAGTATTGCCAGCATTAGGCAATAAAATCAGTAACTGGAATGGAAGAAAACTTTGATAACCACACAGAAAAATTTTTAAAGTTACAGCAATACAGGCAAAAGTCCTCTGTAGCTACTACAGTCAAGTACATTAG
This sequence comes from Fregata magnificens, assembly GCA_013389945.1. Lineage (NCBI taxonomy): Eukaryota > Metazoa > Chordata > Aves > Suliformes > Fregatidae > Fregata > Fregata magnificens. The sequence continues at coordinate 67,146 of WAAD01000516.1, read as the reverse complement.
GCACTAAGACAATAAAAAGATACAAGCATCTGTTCTTGCATTTCTTTATAACGATGTTTGGAACTGAAATTATTCTGGCCAGCTGAAGGGACTGTCTCTGATGTTCCAGTTAAACATGGTTTGAAAGCTTCTGAGAGATGAGAGTGGGTAACAACTTTCATATTATGGCCCACACAGGAGGGTAAACTTCATTCAAAATTCAAAGTTCTACTTTACACTGGGGGAAAAAAAGAAAAACTCCTATTAAAAAACCCAGTTTGTTTCTCAAAAGTATTTTGCAAGGTGCTTTAGAATCATGTTTCTTTCAATATCTTGCAAAGAAAATTAAGTTTTAATTATTTTATGCTTGTTTTAGCATGAAAGAGGCAACACAGCCATCACCGGAAGGATGTGATATCAGAATTTGTGTTGGTAGCAAGAGCTCACACCTCAGGAGGAACACAGCCTGGTCTGCAAGACTGAGTAGAGTTTGCAGATTGAGCAGTCAGGAAAAAAATCTCATCATTTTCTTTAAAAACTGCATTTTCACTCTAAAAGTCACAGTAAAAAAACATGGAAGCCCCAGTGTTATTCCTGTGAAACAAAGCTCACACTTTTTAGACTAAAATGTCCTAAATTAAATTTTAGCCACTACATTAAAGGGTCATTTCCAAAAGATGAAAGTACATTCTGTGGCAGTGTAAAAGGATAATAGAGGGCAAAAAAGAATTACAACACACTAGTATTACTGAAAAAAGAGCGTGAGTTGTGATATCCATGAAATGTTAAATTTTCCGCTATTCACAAGGCTCTGCATTCTTAATATCTGTAAAGAATGGTCATCTCAGTTGCTAAAATATAACCTAAACGCTCAAGCCACAGGGCTAAAATACTCTAAAGTAGCCACTACATCCAGCTGATTCTGCCATTTAGCACTTCTCCTGTAACATCAACGGTGTAACCTTAGTCCCCAGAAATTGGAGGGCGAGTTATGCCATTGACCTCGCTCTGATCTGGCTCTAGGACAAGCAACCGTGCAGTCCCTCGGGGCTACGAGCCGTGGGGAAACTCCAGGGCTCTGGAAGATGGAAGGATCCCCAGATGTCTCAGCTGGAGGAGAAAGTCAGAGCTGTAACCTCTCCCTGGGGCTGTCAGGAGCCTGAAGCAGTGGGGCCAGGTTTTCACCCAGTTTGTCTCAGCTTGGGCACATGAAAATGGAGAAATCCCAAATCGGTGCCCACCTGGTGAACCACTGAAAAGTGCCAGATGCAGCCTCATGTACAAATAGCTCATGTTAGCCACTGGCTTTTTGGTGCTTATGTATGCTAAGTGCACCCTACTGTACTGAGAAATTCATGCACGCATGTGTTCAGACGCATTGCTTAGACACCAGACAACCTTGTATTAAATATTGCGGGATATGTGAGAGCCCTCATGCTTTTTCACTAGATGTCACACGCTCCTTCGTGCGCATATATACATACACATGTGCATACACTTGCATGCAACAACTATCTTCTCAGCTACAGAGAAAAACTTGCTAATTGATGTTTGTTAAAATTAATATTTTTGCCAGTCAGAATTAGTCACACATGAAGCATCCTGAGCTTCGAGTAGACTGTCTTAATTAAAGTTTTATCTGTCACTTAATGGAAGAATTATTATCAATTTTGATCACTCTGTTTTTCTTTCAGATAACAGTAGTGTTGTATCAGTCTTTGTATACCTGTATGTAAAGCAAAATTTATTTCTGATTTCAAATGCAGGCTGATTTATTTTACAATGTTTTGTTTTTACTGCATCCTGGGCTATCTCAGATACAATGCTCTCAGCCCACATAGCACAGAAGCCATGCAAACAGGTGAACCCACAAAAGGAAAGGACGCTGCATATGCCAGATATTTTCATGAAATGTAATACCAGTTGCATAGCTTTGCTTTCACCTGCTTCAGACATTTTCAGCTGCAAAAGGCCATCAGACTACTGCTTCTAGGGACAAAAGAAGGTTCTACTTCTTCTTTTTTAATCAAATAATAGTTCAGTAACATGGATTTCTCTAAAGTATGGTCTATTGCCCTTATGCAAATCCGGAATAACAGCACTGACATGAATGGAATTAAATCTGGAGTCATTCAGGAGCAGCTGAGATCCAAATTCCCCAATCAGTAACATTTTGTTCCAGATTGCAAAACTTCTTGTTAGAACACAAACGTTCTTTTTACGAGAAGAGTTTAAATGAGTTGTTAGTGACGTCTTCACAGAGAGAGCTGGAGGATTTATTTGTACTTTACAAAGAACCTCTTCCTCTCTTTAAAAGCACAAGTTGTTTTAATTTAAACGAATATTAAAAGTTTCTTGCCCTGAGTCTGGTGCTGGCTGTACAACTGTACAGCGTCTCTTTATCAATGTAGGAGTGCAATGGCATAAAGACCATGCACTCAAGTGAGAAGTATAAGTATCCTTGTATTGCTCCCCTCAGATTGCTAAAATTAATCCAGATTTACACACCACTCATCTGTAAGGGACAGTTAGTGCCCAACTCTTTCCTCATAACTGTGGAGTCAATCCAAATAGCGGGGAAGACAAGAAGCTCTCTATATTTTAATAGAAAAGAATGGATTGGTAAATCAAAATCTCCCTTTTTCCAAACAGTCACAGATTCAGAAAGCTGAATCAAGTGACAATATGTCCCAGAAACTGCATCGTCACCAATACAGTGGCATAAATCAGGAATGCTTTGGTGGCTCCTCTAGGCAGTTCTTTTCCTCTTAAAAAAAACCCCACATAGCGACCAATCTTCCTCTTGTGCCACACTGACGTCAGTAAACACAGAAATCTACAGAATTCTCTTTAAAGTATTTTGGCTGCATGCAGTGGAGCTTTAATAGGATCGGTCCTTTCCTGACAGGTCACAGTATGCTGACTAAGTTTAGTTACACTTTATGATTTCAAAGGCTTCTTCCCAAAAGATACTTCCCTCTCCCCTCCTTTTTTTTTTTTTTTTCTTTTTTAAGGAATGCTATGATCAAAGTGCTTTTAAAAACGTTATTCATGACTAGTCTGAGTTAAAAAATAAAACCTAAAGCGATTCCAAGCAGCAGTTCATTTTAATTTAAGGGAGGCATAAATTTTGCACAACTGTTCAGCTTCCACCATTCAACCACTATAGGTAATAAACAGTTGGTTAAAATATTTACCATTACCTCTCAAACTGCGGTTTAATATGTGAATAATTCTGTCAGCATGAAATGATACCACGTGCATGCCGAAAGCTGAAGAGGTGGTCAAGAACTTTAAACCAGCACAAGGGTGCTGGGTACCATGCAGAATTAAGCCAACAAGATACAAATGAAACAGAGTAGTCTTCTTTGGTTTAATTGCTACCATTTTATTCAAGCTTTGAGTTGTATGCGGCAAAGTTTAAAAACCAGGTGAGTTTAATTATTGCAAATGAAAGGGAGAAAGAGGAATATTTCCACCACTTTCACAGAATATCTCGAGCATGTAACGCTCAATGCAGCCAAGATACAGGACTTCAGCATAGATGACAAGCACTTTAGTCTCCACAGCAAGTTTATAGTTTTATATTTTTATGGTATTACCTAAAATACCCACTCGATGCAAACTGCCTATTTACCTTGGAAGGAAAAGCCAAGCTGCTTCTGGCAGGATTTAAACATACTGTTCCTGGGGAGTGTATGTTTTCCACGCTTTATGCTCAGACTACCAAACTTCCTCCACCAGCACTCATTACATGGTCCAGTGAGAGTTAAGAGCAATCTACCTCCCCCCAAAAAACCAGATTTTTGTTCATTTCACCGCTTTTTCTGAAATATAGGGCTTCTCCAGGGGATCAGCTTCAGTTTATTAGTAGGTAGTATATAATGGCATAATATTCTGGGCACGGTGACTGCAAAGGTACACTCATCACACATGAAAGATTGTTACCAGAAAACATTGTCATTCCTTTGCTATCCTTGGAAAAATGAAGGGAAAAACCACATTAACTGTTACGGCAGAGAGGAGAGAGCCACTCGTGTTTGTGCCGTTGATTCTCTCCAGTTTGGAGGCTGAGAAGTTAATGTATTCAACTCTTCTTTAACGCCAGACTTCCCTCTCGTTATTCATACAACTTAACTCCAGCTGCCTCCTCCTCATCCCTCCTGCTTTGCCTCATGCTTCTCAAAAGGCATTTCTCTGCACGGCACATCAGAAACTAAAAATCTAAGTTGCTATCTTACTTCCAAACCAAGCTGTTGTCAGCATTAAACCTACACAATGCATTACAATATAATCCATTTACAGGGTGTCTTATCATGCAAATAACTCAAGGTGCCTCACAATAAAATAAAAAGGACAAGAGGAATAAACCTCGGCCATTGGAACACACAAAAAGGAAACCTTGAAATTTACTTTTAAACACACTAATGGCTCTTTTCTCCCAGTGAGGCATGAAGAGGGACAGGGCAGAGGATTTGACCAAGGAATTCCTATTAGCATTTGATGGGACTTAAATGTGCAAATCCACCCCAAGATCACTGGGAGCATAGATTCCTTAAAAGGAGAAACTTCCTTGATATCTAGAAGAGAGAAGATTCATAAAGGCACAAGCGTTAGAGAAAAGCTTGGTCACCAGAACATCATCTTGTTGGCTTAGATCTAAAGAAGAGTAGGGCCTGAATGATCTGGCTTACGAGCAGGAGCCGTAAAAGCTCCCTGCAACACAGAAGCAGAAATACTGTTTAAAAGTAAGAAAGGCTTTGGCCAGGGCTTACTTCTGACTCATTTCCAAAAAGGGTCCTGGTTTAAATTAATGTTCCATTATCAGTGTAGAAATAACAAATAAAAGACACTTTTCCCCCGTCCTACTTAATTTGTTTTCATTTTCCATAGTTCTTCCTTAGACTGTTATAAACTGCTCTTTGGAAGAGATGGATCAGTAGTTTCCTCCCTCTCCCTTGCTCCCCTGGGTTGGAGCGTGAAGCAGTCAGAGGCACTGAACAGATCAGCTGTCCCAGGAGCAGAGCAGGGGAGGAACGAGGACAAAACCACGCTCTGGGCTGTTGTTCGCCCTCTCTCCCTGAAGGCAGTGCCAGCTCACGTCATGGCCCACGTTATTCCCCCGGTCAAGCCAAACGAGCTTTACGAAAATGACAACCAGAGGATGGGGCAAAGCAAATATGCCTATTCCTCACTTAGGCACAGGAGCAGCAATAGACGCCACATGCCTCGTATGGCACCCAGAAATAAAACCACCATAGGAGAGGCGACAATTTGAGTCACTATTTTCCTGCTCCTAGGAGCCCAAATTTTAATATAGTAAAAATGTCAAATACTAGAGATATGACCCAGCACTAGGAATAAACGTGTGAAGGTGCCAGCTCTTCTGCCAGGTTGTCTAATGCAACCACATCAAATTCAACCATTTAGTCCCCTGGCTACTACCCAACTGGAGACTGTGGCTGAAATCAGTCTGAGGAGCGGAAAGACTTGTAGCACGAAATTCAGGCTGTTGAAGAATCTCTGACTGACAATAATGGAGTACAGGTTTAAAATGATCAGAGGTGGAGCTTTATTAGTCAAATATGAGCCAATATTAACCAAACACTTCAGCAGGACTCAGCACTGGCCTGCTGTTCTTTGATCTAAATAGTCGCATTCAGGGGTTTTCCTTTATTTTCTCTTCAGCGTTGACCAGATATACATGCAGGTTCAAATTCAAAATATTTAGTGAGTGTTCAGCTTTGGGGCAGTCAGGAACAGAATACAGAGGACTGGAGCACCTCAAGCATCGGTAGATAGCTACCACCATAGAATGGAAAGCCTGTGGATATCCTGGCAGAGTTGAACAGTTCTTCCCACTCCCCAAAAAACCATTTCCAGTATCCAAAATCCAATATTATTATTATGCACCAACATTTCCTCTACTTCCGGAGCTCATTGCAGCCAGCCTTGCCTACAAGTTGGGTTAAGTCTACAGTCAAATAAGCAGAAATCTAAATTGTAATTTTACATTTTTAATACCGCTTCCTTTCTTTCAGGGTCACAACAGCCGTGGTTTCTATGTTGCTCTGAACATTGGCTGTACTCAGATTTGATTGACCTTTTTCTTCAGGATACCCACTTCTACATTCATTCCCACTGATTTAAATCCAGAGTGATACTTAAATAGTGAATGGTATTCCACATTTCTAAATGCTATCAGATTGTTGCCTGTGGCCCGGGCTAAGAAATAATGAACTCCTAAAGTTACTTTAAGAAATAAAAGACTAAAGTAAAAATGCAATTTAAATTGGAAAGCACTGTGTTGTTTGACTCCTCTTGCTTCAAAGTAAAAAGACCAATTTATTTGCCATTTGAAGAGGATGAAAGCCTTTCTAAGACACTATTCCCCCTTCATCTATCATATATTGCTGGACATATATGGCACCCAAGGTTTGTGACAGCCCTTCCTTGGGGATCATAGCTAATTTCAGAAGAGACAGAGGGATATGTATCATCTGCCTTTCCAAGATCAGAATCAGGTCTGCCTTGGTAAGCTAAGCTTTAGCTTGGAGAGAGTTTTTATGGCTGAGTTATAAAAACCCTGGAAACAGGGGAGTTTATGATAGAACCACTGACAGACCCTTAACTATAGCAGTATTCATGGTTACCACTACAAGACAGGCATTATGTTGGAGGGCAGTAAAGTTAAACCTGCCCATAGGGCATTCTGAAATGTTAACTGCCAGTGCATATAGTAAGATTTTTAGCACAGGTGTACTCTCCAAATAAACTTGGCTTCCAGAAATCTCCTCCTTTTCAAAAAAGGAAAGAAAAAAAAGGTTTTCATCTATGACACTGGAAACATTTCTATAGTTGTGAACAACTACATTTGATTAAAATCTGTCAGATTTATCTTCTTAGCAGGAGGGAAGAAATATGTGTTTTCCTCCGAAAGGAAATCAATGTGTCTTTATGATAGATGCAGAGTGAAAATGGGGATGGTGTCACTTTAAATGGTGAAGGAGGACGGACGGGTAACCCACTGGATACCGCCATTAGCTGCTGGCGTAATTGTTGCGAGGCAATGCCCCCGTTCAGATCTTATATTCTGCATTTATAGGGCTGGTTTATGGCCGCTGACCCAACAGTTAATACTCAGACTCTTAAGGCAGAACATCTTCAGTGCAAAGGCACTGTGCTTTTTGTTCTTTTCACATTTCTTAATTATGACACCTTAGTGAAATCTCAGGAAAAAAGTCCTTGGCTTTTTTGCTGACATTATTAATTCTGGAGTCCAGCTAGCTTCTTTAAAAGAGCAGAATAATAGCAAAATAATTTTACTTGAAATAACACAGAATTTGAAAACTGCTTAGGGCATGCTAGTTGATTTAGTGGCCAAAACAAATATTCCCATTGAGATAATGTACCATGAAAATTTTAAAAAATATATTAATTGAAAGGGTGAAGTAGAGCTTGATTAAAAGCAGTAACCTAATGCCCTTATCAAACTATTTGACCTTAACAAATGCATTATCAGCTTGGATTACGACATTATTCAGAGTTACCAAACAAAACAGTTTAAAGATATGTACATATAAATATGCTGCCCCTATCCTGGCAAGCTTAGAAGGTAAATAGAGGAGAAGGAAGAAATAAGTAATGATTGCACCCCCGAGCAACTGCACCACACAAAGATGAAACGACTTGCTCAGTAAGACAGATCTTTGGCAGGGAAGGAGTATAACCTGTGTATCCTGAATGCCAGACCACGGTCCTAAGTGGAAAGCCACGCTCTCCTTTTGAAATTATCTTAAATTTAACTAAGTGAAGCAAAACTGTCACAATTTTTAATGCCAAGTGATATACAGCACCATTCCTTGGTCTGCACAAACCCTGTTTAATAAAGTTCCATCAAAGGAATCAACAAACACACGTGCATCTCCAGGAAGGGTACTCAGATTTTTAGAAAACTTTTGAGGTTTCACAGCAAAGGCCCTTAAACTGAGCTATTATAAGATGAGTTGGTTGCAAAAATAAATACCCAGTTTTCAGACCAGGGAGAGTTTTTGAGCAGGGTCACCCTCGGAGCCCATGTTGCCAACTATGCTGGTCATATGTGGACAAATGATAGGCAATTATCCAAGAAAACAGAAGAAATTTGGCGTCACTGGGTGGAGAGCAATGCAAGTACGATATAGACACACACACAGGCTCTAGACACACCTATGGCAGAAAGATCCCAGTGATTGTGAATAATTTTAAAGCATCAATTCAATGCTTCACAAAAGGGAATATAAGATACAAGAATGTGAGTAGAGAATGAAAACCCAGAAAGTATCCTCATGCCGTAGATAAATCCATGGTAGTTCCGGTCATTCTGACTCAAAATAGATACAGAAGATTATAACACTTTGCTGTCTTTTTTAAAGTAAAGAACGCCTGAAAAAAGAAGGAGGGGACATGATATCTGGCCTATAAAATCTGGAATAGAGTAGAGAAGGTAAGTAGAGAACGGTTATTCACTATTTTTCATAATACAATATAGGGCACCTGTTATAAGAAAGTATTTTTCTCCTCAACACAAATTAAATGATGGAACTCATTTTCATAGATGTCGCAGAGAACATAAGTATATATGGATTTAAAAACACCTTGAAACTTCACTGAGTAATATTAAACATCAGCTTTGGATGTCTTTTAACTGCTGATTATGAAACCAGGAGGGTACAGAGTCCTCCTTCTAATAATCTTTCCCTAAGCATCTGTCACAGACTATGCTTGGGTCAAGTTTTTCTTTGGTTTGACCCAACTTGCAGTTTACAATATAATGAATTTTGTTATGAAATTTTCACATAGTACATAAAATTGTGCTAATAAAATCCGTAGATGACGGGAAGAATTATTATGTTAGCAAATGATGGGAGAGGAAAGATTCTGATTCAGAGCAATCTGTTATTCTGTATTTACTGGAATATAGCTAAACACAGCAAAAGCCAGGGAACAAGGCTGCTTTTATAGAATGGGAAACTGTCTCAAAACAGTTGAACCTGAAGGATTTAATCTCCACCTCTATTCAATGCTATAGCATAAAGAGACCAAAACCTTCTGGAGTCCAGAGCTAGAATTAAAAAAAGGAAGATGCAAGTAGAAACAAGGAAATTATCTTGTCTGAAAAAAAGCACTGGTAAGATAAATCATTAGACAGCTAGGTCCAACTCTACTTTCAAAAGGGAGACAAATACTGAAGTAAGACCATAGGAGATGAAAATAATCTAGGTACTAGAAACAAGCATTATCGTGCAACATATAAACTCAACTTCTGCAGTTTAACCAAAAGGAAGGAGGAGGAGTTGATTTCCAAGCAGTGGTGCCTGTACGCAGGGAGAATATTGGATAACGTGGGGCATTTGACCTTCCTGCCAACAACACGACAAGATGCAAAAGTGGAAACAGAAGTTGCAGAAATCCAGCTTTGAAGATGCAGTTTGCCAGTACTGAAAACTGCTAAACTTGGAGGCTTGAAGTGTTTAAGACAAAATTTATTCTCTAAAAAGGAAAAAAAAAAAAAGGGTTCTGCTGTAGCTCTTATGAGAAATTCTTCGATCCGTAGATACAACAGTACAGCTGAAGATAAACACAGGTGAAGGGTGTTTACCCACTTTAATTGAGACGACATAGAATTTTTCTTCTTCATGGTCTGAGTTGGAACACCCAGTGATTTATACACACTTTTATTTGAGAAAATATGGGGAAAACAGGATGCTTATGCAAGTGAGAGCAGTGCATTGCCAGCCTCAGCATCCATAGACCAAAGTCTTCCTCTTACTGCTCCGTGAATTTGGAGCCTTGCCTTCTTTTATTACCCTTGTGGTTCAACATTAAGAAAATATTTATGCTTCAGAGTCCTGAGCATTAGACAGGTACTTGCAACATCAAGAATAATTCTTACATCCTGGTGATACAATTCAGCTTCTGGTCTTGCTTTATTCCAGTATTTTTTCCCTTGGCTACATCAAAGATTTTGCAATGCTAGGGATGAGATACTGAAAAGGTGGTCAAAATTTTCAGGAGCAATGGAGAGATCTCGCAGGTAGTAGCTGGTGTCTGTTCTTTTCGTGATCAGGATCACACTGATCACCAGATTCAGATCTGAGAAGGAAATTAATCCCAGATCAGATTAGCAAGGACAGTGAGGGAATTCTTGCTGCGGGGGATTGCCTGGATATATTTCAGCCAGTTTCTCTAGACATTAGTGCTACCTTACTATGACCTATTCTCTGCCTACACGTAATATTTGGGCAACAAGAAAGGGCAGAGCAGGGGGAAAAATTGTACAGTTTTAAATAGGTTGCAATCTCTGGTCTTATCATAGGTAATTTGTAGTATTTAATAGCCCTGATATACAGGAGGTCACATGAAATCATTTAGAAGTCCTGTCTGGATTCAATTTCTAAGAATGTATTAATCTCTGCCTGGCACGGGAAAGATAATGGCATTTCCTTCAGTAGAGCCTCAGTCTGTGCCAAGAGCAGGAGTCTGACTGTCATCAAATCAGCCAGTGAAAACAAGAGGGGTATTTGGTTGTTTATTTATTGAGTCATTCCAGCTTGATATTGGCTTTATGCCAATGCATATAAGTTCAGAGATAAAGAGTTATTCCTAACGATAGCAGGACAATCCATTTCTCCCCATTACAGCACAGAAATTCAGTGCTAAATTAAATCCAATCCCAGATATGCAGGTAACCTGAACCTCGACTTTCACAAGGGAGAAAAGGTTCAGGAGACAAGCTGGGACAAATCCAGAGAAGGGTCATAAAGGTGCAACGAGCCAGATCCCTGCATAAATGTTTTGCTGTCTTTCAACAGCCCAGCGCAGATTTGAACTTGGAAAGGTCCAAAGGAAACTATTTAAACCCAGGTCCCAGAATGCAGACTGAGCTAGTGGGATTGCTCAGAAGCCTGAAGTGGCATTTTTTTATAGAGCAAATATATAAAGTAAACAAGGGAGAATGACAACCCTCTGTGTACTCTAAAAGAAAACAAAAAGTCCCACTGGTGTGCTCTGCTTGTCAGAGAATACAGGAGCAAAATGCAAGTGTGTTAAAAGGCTCTAGCCTGGAAGAACTTTTTTTTTTCTTCTTCTTTAAAGCAATGAAATGGTTCAACAGCCTTCTGAGAAGGTGAAAAATCTTGCCTGTCTACATTTGTAAGAGAAGCCTGAATTACCTGCCTTTCCCTTTAACCATTTTCAGATACAAATCAAACACAGATGGCCCATTATGTTTATGACCTCACTGTCAATTGCTCTAGATAGTGCATGCATTAATTATTGAAATATTTTCATAGTATACAACTTTTTAGTGTTCACATTGTCACAGATAATTTCAACTTTCTGATTAGGAGACATAAACAGTGTTATTTATGAGAATTAATCTCTCAAATGTCATAAAAGCCACAAATATACTGGACTTTTTTTTTTTATAATGAATCCAGCCTAAAAGAAAAAAAAAAAAAACAACAACCAAAGAAACCTGGCCTCAGTCCTGAAAGTCAACATTATGTTAACATTCCCTGCAATACATAAACGATGCCAAAAGCTATTACAATTGCAGTAAATTTTGATTACCGGAGTTGTTTGTTATTTATGTCTAGAAGATAAAGATAATATTGGGAATAGCCCTCTTCTTTTCTGTATATAAATTACATCCATAAAATATTGTGTTTTTTAAACAGTAAAAAAACTTGATCGAGGTTTTCAGATTATTGTGTCTATGCTGCTTCAAGAAAACCACCTTTGGTGAGTGAGCAGGCAGTGGCATTTCTTTAATTCTCGTTTACTTTCATTAGTAAAAATTGAGCAACTCTAGACCAAGTCCAGAAAAGTCTGCAGAGAAACAAACAGCTCCTAGGAGCAGCAAAGTAATCATTTTCAGAATACAGTCGTCAAAAACACCAGAAACAGCCCATTGACTGAGAGTTAAGGCATTCTCCTAGAGGTAAGATTTAAGTTTACACTCTCGTGAGCAAAGAAGAGGAATAAATCCAAACCTCCACTTCCTTGGGGATATAGAGGATAAAAGGTGGGGAATGGCCTTTCTGCCAGCTGAGTTTTGGGGAGTATCTTGAGAGCATCAGTCAACTGCAGATCCCTTGACATCAAACTGGGATGTCCCGTGTGTGAACAGCCGCTAGCCCCAGGTGCAAGCTCTGCGCTGCCCGCTCATCGCTGGATCCACATGCTGGATTCCTTAAAAAAAAAAAAAAAAAAAAAAACACCAAAAAATAGTACAGTTCCTATACTATTTTTCTCCTCCCAAAAACCTAAATTCATATTGTGAGAAACTTTTCCAGGTAGGATCTGTCTTCCTCCAGCAGAAAAGCATAGATATTTTTATTTCAGTTGCTATTAAAAAAAAAAAAAAGCAGATCACCTGGTGATTAAGATTGCAATAGGTATATCTCTACGTAGACAAAAAAACCCTGCAGCTTCTTTTACTTATACTTTTATTGCCTTAACATTTCTGCAAGACAAAACTAGAAAGGGAACCCCAAATTTATGGGGTGAAGAATTAAATGAGTTAATCCCTCCTAGAATATTCCAGATGAGCAAACAGAAAACATGCCTTTTTAATATTACTATTTTTGGCAAACGCTTCCAATAAGCCGATGCCATCCAAAGCAGCGAAGGTACAATGAGGGGGGGGAAGGAAGAGAAAGAAACATCTCATGGAAATAGCTCAAGGGAGAAATAAGTTCACGACTAGCACATTTACACCTTTCTTGATTTATTTAAGGTACAAGAATAGTGTAATATGACCTGTTTGCTTCCCTAACAAGCTTGTATATTTGCAACAGATCAAGTCCAGACCCACTTCTTGTGGCACAGGCATGTCTGACCACCCTACAGAAGACCAAGAGCACAGACCTAAGCCCTCTCCAGCTTCCCATAAGCATCGGGGGGGCAGGGGGGGAACAAGCAACTAAAGCGAAAAAAAAAACCCACCCACACTATTTTTAGCTAAATTTTGTGGTGAAGCAGCAGCATATCTTTTAACCAAGGCCCCCAACTTCACACACAATCTCTATTTTTTTTTTTCTAGTGAAGTGGGGTTTGGCTTTTTATAGAGTCCAGATTTATTCTCCCCGCCCCAAGGAAAAATCACACCAAACAGGGGAGTGCTTTTGGGTACCTCCATGAAACCCTCCCAAGCAAATATTTCCCATCCCCTCGTGTCACTCTACTCAAAAGCTCACCATCTGCTGCAGATGCTCTGATAGTTGAAATAACTGAAAAAGAGAAACAGCTGGCAAATAAAAGCTTAAATTTTCCAAGACACCCCTTGTCTCATGAGATGGAGAGTTCTAAGTCCTCCAAGGTCCCAGCATTCCTTTGGGTCAATTTACATGCCAGGTTCCAACAGGCTATAAATTCAGTGCAGCCCTAGGGCTGCTCCTCTCAATGCATCTTCTTCCCTGAAGGGTCCTATGTGTTGTTAGAAGGGAGTTAGGAAGGAAAGGAGAGGTCATCTTCTAGGCAGAAACTGCTCTGACCCTGAAAGCAAGGAAGATGCTCTCCTGTAGGTTTTCCATGGCTCCATTTCTATGCAAAACTGCTCTTAATCTATTTTGCTTATTTTATTTATTCCAAAATTGTAAATCCTAGGTTTTGCTAAATCTAAGAAATAGAAGTAGGAAGATGAGGATTCTTAATTTGTTGGGGTTTTTTTTCCTGTAGAGGTTTTTAAGGTTTTTCTACAGCTTGAAGGGCTAAAGCTCATGCTTGTGATCATTTCAAAGGGATAGTCTCTATCTGCTCTTCCAGGACTAGTGTTTAGGAGAGATAGTAAATATTAACTCTTCCTTTTTTTCCTTCCTTTTTTTTCTGCTTTTATATAGAAAGCAGAGGCCAGGTTAAGCTTCTGTCCTCCTAGATAAATAGGAAATGTATTGTTTAACTGCAGCAAACCTTTACTGCTTTTTTTCCTATATACTGTGAAGAAAAGTGGATGTTCAGGAAAGGACATATCCTACTGAAGCATGTTTGGGGCTGGTGGAGGCTGGCTGGCTGTGCAAACAGATCTTTAGGGATTTATGATGATCAGTTTTTCAAGCATTAGAAAAGCCTGAGAGCACATTACTTTTAAATGAGTTATATATTTAGCGCTATGCCCACCATTCTTTCAGTTCTAATTTTAGAGGGCAGGGGACAACTCTGGCACTATTGTAGCCTTGTCTAAATTTAATATAGTTGAGCAGCTGATGATTATCAGAGAGATTGCCTTTTTGCTCCTTCAGGAATTTTTCACTCAGGAAAAAAGTTGCTGTGTAGTACTCTGCTTAGGGTATTGTATTGGCTGTTGTAGTACATGAGAAAAACGTGTGCTCCGAAATAGTCTTTTAAGCCCTACCTCTTACTCCAGGTAGGGATTTGAGATACAGGTGAAGTGAATGAGGTTGGTTTGGACAACCTTTTCCTTTGCCTCCTGTAGAAAGAGTAGTAGTAACTTGTGCTGGCATATGCCAGTAGACCAGTACTATCCCATCTCCTTATGAGTACTGGATAAAGAACAGAGCTAAGGATCTTCCAGTACACCAGTTGCCTTGTGGAAAGGGTGAGGAGTGTTGTTCCCCTCTGCTTGCCCAACGCAAGGGTCAGGCAGTCCATCCAGAGCCATGGTTTGAAGATCAGAAGAGGAACTCCTCTAATCCTTCAGTTCAGTCTCTTAGAAGATAAAGCCCCCAGAGGGTTGCCCCAGTTAGTCACGGGTAAGTGTGACTTTTAACTCGTACATGGGCTTCGAGACAGTCTAGACCTCAATGTGTTGGTTTTCTTATTATGGCCATAGTGAGCGGTATCGTCTCAAAGAGCGCCTCTCTGAATTTGTCAAATGATATGCTATTCATATTTTATGGAAACAGGGACTTGTGATGCAGGGAGGTTTTTTAAGTGTTTGTAAGTGATTAAAGGCAACATACACAAACACTTTAGTATGAGAGGCAAGCTTAATCTGCATAACTCTACACAGTGTCAAAGACTCATTCTAGACAAAGAGTGTTTAATGAAAAACTCTCTAAAAAGAGGCCTTGCAACTTCCTATAAATATTAGGCTTTCTGTCTTCCTGCCGAAATATATTAACAGCCTCAAGAGAGATTATTGATGCTGGCAAGTAAGTTTAAGCAGCACTCAGAAGTTCCTGATACTGTGTACAGCATTAGATTTTTGCATATGGTTCCCCCTACACGCACTTAAGTGTTTTGAGGTTGGGGTGACTGCAGATCTCTGAGAAAGCAAGATTGATAAAGCAAAGCAATCGGAGTTATTTCCTATGCATGAAATTGATTAAATGCTTCACTAAATGGCTTATAAATTTGGCTCTCATATTTCTGTCACCCACTGCAAAGATTACAGAAACTCCGTCTATAACCATGTTGTATACAATACCAAATTACAAAAGGTTGTAAAAACTAATGTTTTGTTTAAAGTTTTGAGCGGGACCATATGCCTTCAGTGACCTTGAGTAAGCTATTTTAATTCAAACCATTTTAAAGAGTAGAAGAGAAGGGAAAAAAATCCATCTGCATAACAAAACTGAACTAACACAATTTAATACTTAGTATGCCGCATATCGTTTTTTACTTCTTGCCAGAAAAAAAATGTTGAATCCCCTTCTACCAGAGTATTCTAATTTCATAGCTACTAAGTGTATGTGGCAATGAAACCTAGAAGCTCAGGTTTCCTCAGACTGAATTTGCTTTTCTTATTTTATGAACTGTTACCAAATCTACCTGGGAACTCACATGGTCCTCTTTACTCTAGAACCCATGTGCATCCAGGCACCAGTGGTTTTGACCTCATCAGACCCTTTAAAGTGAAGCTTTATTGATTTCTGCCTTAGCATAGAGTTTCATTACCTCCCAAAATACGATGAGAAACTGAGGCACAGAGATACTGAGGATCTCAAGATGCCAAAAGCAGGCATGAGTACAGTTTGCACCCAGATCTGCTTGCTTCCCTTTCACTTGGGACAGCCAAAGGATTTGCTACAGTTTGCACACTGGGGTATAGCTGTACGAGCATAGTCAGCTGCTGGAGATCTACTGGTACAATATTAATTTCCTGACTATGCTTAGTCACATGCAGTGTCCTGCACACATTTAATAACAGCTGTTGGTTACACCCAGTTATGCTGTCGATCCACAGCAGAATAAACTTTGGGCCAACTGAGTCTTCTGTTATTTTAAATTCTTGTGTTGACTTATGCCTTGCCTGTCCTGGTGTAAACACCTGACCTGGAAACTTGAGCTCACCCGAAGCTATCTAATTGTAGGAAAGGACATCACTTATAAAGTCACAGATACATAGTTAGCCACACTAAAATAAGTAGATTGCTTTATAAATCCAATAAACACTGTTCTTCTGACAGTCATAAATAAAATTTTACAGGATCCTTTTTACATGCAGCTCCATTTTACAGATGGGAAAACTAACGTTCAGCAAGAACACGGGCTTTGCCCAGTGTCAGAGAGTAAGTTCTCTGGCAAAGCCTGAGGCTGAGCTCTGGCTCTCCTGCTCCCCAGTGCTTTAAGAACTCAACTATACTCTCCTTAGCTATACAAATAAAGATCTTAAGTGATTAAATGTAAGTACTGAAGCGAAGCTCATAGCAAGCAAGAGTGAATCGGCATGAAATGCAAACGTAAGCATGAGAAAATAATCCCTGTGTTTTAACCATAAATGCCTGTTTTCTACAGGAAAAAGCTATGTTCTCCTATAACATTTACAAGCCATCTTGTCCCCAGCAAGGATTAACATTTGGCATCGAAGTACTGATCTGGCAAAGAGCTGCCAGTAATGTAATCTTTTTTACAACCAACAACATGCTTAAAGTCTTGACGGACTTGACCTCTGCCCATTGCTAATCCCTAACTTTCTTGCCCGTTCAGATGTACATCTTTAAAGAGATGGCACCAAATGTATAGCAAACGGCTAAACTTTAACTGAAGGTGAAACGAGAGCTGCCCAGAGAAAAGCATTGGGCGGAGGGAAATCTGAGTGTTCCTTACCCAGCCTTGTGCTGGGATTTTGACCCCATCGTGGGGGAAGAGGTGCTTGCTCAGTTCTACATGTGCAGTGACTTTGTTTCTGCCCAAATGGGAGAACACACCTTTTGGCAGGAGAGGATGTAATGTATTTGCTTGGATCACAGGAGCACTGAAGAGCCCTAACTATAATCAGACTCTTTATGCTCAGGCTGCCTGAACAGTCCTTGATCCCAAAGGATAAAGCTAAACAAAGTAGATGAAGCTCACACACAGAAAAATGAGGTATAAAAAGACTTTATATTTCACTGAATCAGTTTCTCAACTCCCAGTTCAGACGTTCGGTTGAAAAACCAAAGTGATAGATTTACACTATGTTCAGAGAAAATAACAGTCAATCCAAAAAGATTCCAGCTGTCTTTTCTTTCATTTGTGTGACAACCAGTCCTGGGACACACGCCAGCTCCTCAGATATTGCTGCTCAACAGTCTAGTTATTCTAACTTCTGGCAACTGGTTATTTGACCTCTTGGTGGCTTGTCGTTTTAATATCACTTTCTCTATGTGGATAATCTAGTGAGAATCCCTCCTTTATAATGCAACAGTCTACACATGGTAATTAGCCAGAACACTGAAGTATTGTGCTGTTAAGTCCAGTCTGGAGCTACAGCTGAGGAGCACTTATTGTGGTTGGGAAGCACAAAAATATGGTTCAGTCCCTTGTTCGTGAATTAGTGGTCCCCAGGCACTGGGAGAAAAGTCTAATCTTTTCTATGCCATGTGTTATACACCAGTTTTGGATCACTCTCTAAAGCCATGTGATAGCAATCTCCTCCCAGATGAGCACAGTCCTGGCTCCAAAGGACATACAAAGAGGAGATCAGCTGAATAGCATCAGCCCTCATAGCTTTTGCTGGCATGTGGGTGATGAGTTACATCACTTTTGTGTGAAGAGCCAGCCAGGTGTAAAAACTTATCTATATTCCTCTGTCCCATTACTGGTGATTACAAAGTGGCATAAAAGCCAGTGGAGTGCTCTGTATCCCATAGAGATCCTCCAGTGAGTGGCCAGTGCTGTTGGGTGAGGGTTGCTTTTCATTAGTTGCCAAAGCAGCCTAAAAGCATCTCAGAAGAGCTCGGTGTCTCTAGACAGTCTAATCTTTTGATGCTCTACTCGGGGAAAAAGCATGCCAGCAATCCAAACAAAAGAAGCAAGCATATATCTTTAATTTAAGGTGATATTCCATTGTAAGCCCTTTGTCCACCTCGAGCAGTCAGAGCACAGCCATAGATTTTTCCAGCAGTCTGGGAATGGGATCTTAGAAAATGGTGTATTCAGTCTGACATGGACTTAAACAGGTTTCAGAATAATCCATTATGCATCAAGTGTTTAATCGACATAATTAATATTTTTAAGGGGAGCCATTTACATTGTAAGTTCTATACACATTATTTACAATTTCAACAGTAACAGTTAATGCTCTGTGACAAACTATATTGTTTCCAGCTTGTTATCCATTCATAACAAGGTCAATCTATTACCATTATTTTTGTGAATGTAGCTGTTACCTTGAGGCAAAAAGTTAATTGTAAATTACAGAGGAGGGATTACTGAGTTGGTTTTTTAACTGTATTCACTGTAATGTATGGTAATGGTGCTATTTTATGAAACATTTACATTTAAAAGCATTTTGTTATTCATATCAGACATGCTGGACAAATTCACTTCCAAACTTTTCAAGAACTTACTCAATGGGAAGGGAAGAGCCATTTAAAAGGATCCAGCTGAACGTTTCGTAACCGTTGCAGTCAAAACCAGATGCAGTCGCATCTATTTTTCCGCTTTGTCTGAGACTGGTCCCTCTGCCATTACCGTCCAACACAACTCTGAGAAGTGCTTAGTGCTCTGAGAAGCAGCAGTAGATTTGACTGTAATTTAGAGTAACACTTTAGCCCTTACATCACAAAAGTGATCTGTAAGAGATGTACCTTAAGATTTTATTCAGCCCCTGATACACAGTAAGTACACAGTGCCAGTCTGATGTCTGAACTCTTTTACCTCCCTACTTTTGCACAACTTCTACAGCATTGCCTGATGCCCCAGCAAGCAAAGTTGAATTTTATATTTACGCCCTGCCTTGCCTGCTCCCACCTGAGCAAAAGTCAAAGGGTATGGGGCATCGCTGCTTGCCAGATCGCAGTAAAAGTTGACATTCATAGGCTACCCAGAAAAGGATGGAGAACCACCATAAAATCTCTTTCCCACATCATTTTAATGATGCATTCAGGGCAAAACCGATGAGCTTTCCATTAGATCACGGACTTGTCCATCTTAATGGACAATGGAGAGTTGACACCATGTAACTTCAATTTAGGCAACGCTTCTGCTATGCCCACAGATACAGCAGGTCTGCCTGCCACATTGATCTCTACCTCAGTTGTCTTCTATACTTGTATTTTGAATTAGGTGACTTATTTAACTGCATTTTATTCTGGCTTCAATTATAACATTGGCATTGAATCTTCACAATCACTTCCAGAATAACAGAAGACAAACTCATAAACACTGAATATTTTGAGCTGACTAAAGGAAGTAAGAGGTTGATCACTGATCAGATGCAGAAATGCATTTCTAGGAGCACAGGAGTAAGAAAAGTATGTTAGAGTTTTATCTTCCTTTCTCTACTGCAGAATAGGCAGGCGAGAGCTGTTGGGGTATTTGCTTAACCATCCTATAAAAGATATGTTCTAACCTCTTGGTGATTAAGTTTGTGTAGTATGCTAGTGGTGTTTGGGTGAAAAGAAATTGATTTACTCTGAAATTTTATGTAGAACAATTTAAATTTGTTAGAATCCATTGTTCCAACACCCAACTGCTCACTTGAAAAATCTATTCCTTTCTTCCTCAAGTCCTAATGAAAAAGACATTTTTCAGGCTTATGTCTTCTATTTGAAAGGCTTAATATGCTAAATCAGACCAGTTTTCTTTTGCCACACACTCTCAGAAACTTCAAGGCATTGTCAGTTA
>WAAD01000516.1:9282-47084 GCA_013389945.1 Fregata magnificens | reverse complement strand
ATTAGCGTATCTAGCTTGTGAAGGGTTAAGCAACATTATTTCTGTGGTCTCCATCGTTGGTAGTATGTTCAAAGTGCACAAAGCTCAAGACATGTGCATTCTTCGTCCAATAACTTGTCCAGTAATTGGTATATTGATTGCTAATGTCATCATGTTTTAGTATATATAAACCCTCTCACTCTATCATACAGCCGCCAACAATCCAAGAAGTCATTGTTTATTCATTGTAACTCCCAAACTGGCCGTGTCAGATTCTGCTTGAGGCCTTGCTGATAAAAATCAGCAGATGATTGGGCACACACATTCTTGACATGGCTGACCCATGACATCTTAGGGCCAGCAGGGAACCTGTCATTATGTGTACAATACTCTTCTTTCTTTCCCCTTATCTATTCCCAGATGACTTTGAGATTTTTATTAACTCATTAATGACTGAAGATGTCATTAAAGAAAGTGGGGAGGAGGGGGAAGAAGGACATTTTGTTTGTTTGTTTAAAAGTGGAGAGCGGCAAGCCATTGGCTCCGCATAGAGAAAGGCGGAGGAAGCTTAAAGACAAAGCTGAAGCTTTTCCTCTCCAGAGGAAAAGATCGTTCGTTCATAAGGATGACTAAAACTAAGCTTTGGAGGGAGGAAAAAAATGTTAGGCCATATTTGAAACACAACTGAGGAAGGAGGGATGGATTTCTCCACAAAACAAAACAACAAAAAAGGACTAATCAGGTTTATATAGTACAACCGGTAGTCTTTACAAGTAGGGAAGGATATCTTCCTGGCACTATCTAGGTGTTCAAATACTTAAGCATTCACTCAGAATGAGTTTTGTGTTCAGAGTTAGCATTTTATCATGTCTCTAAAACTGTGTTGTTTTATACAGGGAAATAGTATCTGCTTTTTTTGTTTTTTCTTGTAAATACATCAATTGAACAGATATTGAACAGCATTATATAGTAATCACACCTGCAGTTCTTTTCCAGGTTTTTTTTGCATCTTAAGTTTGTGAATTCTATCTGTAAATGTAGCAAACTGCTGGATATAACTTTGCATATTTTTACGATGTGCTCAGGATTTGATGGCATTAAAATATACCTTTGGAGCAGAAGTTTCGGGTGAGTTTACTGACAGCCCGCACCCGATCCTACAGCAGTCAGTCGCTAAACTTCCCCTGAATTCAGGATAAACAACTAGTCCACATTATAGGCTTGTCTTCCATTTTAAAATCTTGCCTATATTTCTTAATTTCTCTTTGAAACAATCTCACAGCTGATTTTTTTTTTATTGGAAACTGGATTCATGCAGCAATGAAAGTCTTTTCCCTCCTGAAATTTGGGTGTTTCTTATCTTTGGAGGCCTGTTGGTTTAGAACCAAGGACCTAATATTTTAAGGATTGCAATTATTTTATTTTAATGATTGCCATTTGTGAATTGACTGAGGAATAGTGAGTGCTCTTCTGTCTTAGGCAGCTGCCCCCCATATGGTGGTTGATCTCAACCTAGAAACCTCTGATGTGATTGTAGTGGTACTGGACGTTAAAGTGACATAGAGCTAGATGTCATCTGCATTGGCTGGCCTTTAATAATCTTTGTTTCAATGTCTATCCTTTTGATGAGGTGAGTGGAAGAAAGATGAGCCTGTTTCCCTGAGGGACCTGCAAGTATTGGTATAAAATAATAGAATAAGATCCCTGCATGGGACCTGTGAATTACTAAAACTCAAACAGGAATCTGCTTATTCCATCACATAAACTCCAGATAATGGCTTGGCAATCAGGCATATCAATCTGATAGACTGACTACAGTAAGTTTTAGGCCTCTTAATAGGAGTTAAAAAAGAACAATTTAATTATGCCATATTGTTTCTGACAACTCTTCATTCTCTCCACTCAATAGAGGATCCAGATCACCTGGGTCATAGGGCAAACATTTATTCTTAGGAATAATGATAATATTTGCTGTGTCCTGAGTCTCTGCAAAGGCAGTGGATGCTTTCTGCAATATTAGCAGTTGTTTCTGGTTTGCTTCTTTAGGAGAGATTTCTTTTTCTCTGTCTCCTGATAATTAACACAACATGGTTTGTATTGCAGTGGGAGCTGGGGTTCTCCATCAAAGGTCAAGGACTTGTGCAAGGTGCTGTCTGGGGCTTTAAAAAACGACATGTATATATTCCAAAGGAACACAGATGGGTTTGAAAAAGGAAAAAAAAAAATGGCAAGAACACATCAGCATGTGCGGGCCTAATCAGCTATGCCCAGCTTAATCAAGGTGTGCCTTTTACCCAGTGCACCCTTCTGAGAGGAAGCTTTCCTTTCTCCTCGCTTTTTGACATCCAGACTCTCTTCCATCATGTACCGAATTGGGAACCTGTGATGAATCTTTGGATAATGGACTGTTGCTTTGACAAACTACTCCTCTAGTGAAACACGTGCCTGTCTTGACGACAATAATAGCAAAGTGCGGAGTTTGTGGAAGAAATAGAGGCTTTGAGGGCTACAGCACCAGACTCTGAGTCTATAAATTGCTGGACTGGGATGTTGGATGCCTTTTAATATTTTCAAACATCCAGTAGAGTAATGAAAGAACTGTAGGACTATCCTGATATAAGACCTCGGAGGAGTTGTTTTCAGAGATCATGGGAGCTCACAACTTGTTTAAGAACATGAAGTCCTATCCAAGTAATAGCTGGAAATAAGTTGCTTGATTTTTCTATCCCCAAAGACAAATTCTTGTAATAGCAAAAGTGTAAAATCCAACAAAGAGAGGCTTGATACTTTCAGATACTCCAGCCACTTCATAGTGGGGAAAAAAAGGCATACTGACAGTGAAACTATTTGGGATAAATAAGGGGGACAGACTTCTCAGAAATAAACTGGCATGGATTTGGCCATGAGATGTCAGATTCATAACTTGGGAAATGAAAGCCTCTATATACTAGAGCGCAGGCCCTAGCCCAGCAGTGGCAATTCAGCCTTCTGAGCCACAGGGATTTCTTTATAAGCAGTGGTATATTAAATGTGGAATCGGGTAGGCCAAAGGGACAGCAGTAAAACAGAGACAACGTGCAGTGACCAAAAATGAGCTAAAGCCAGACACTAATTACTTTGCAGTAATTTTGTTTTCCTTTAGAGTTGACTAGTATCTCTTGGTCCTGGAAGTTAAATGCTTTTCCTATCACTTAGGTTTTACATCTAGTACATTTTTTTTTTTAGTTTAACTGAAGCTGGGGAGAAAACAGTTTTTGTCTATTTATCCGATTTAGTACCTTTATCAATGTAAAGATGAGGGGTGGATTTTTATATTGTGCACATCGCTGGAGTGGGCTGAGGAAGAGCACTTTTAGACAGGCCTAGGTCAACAAAACAGATTCATCCATCACATCTGCCAGAATGGAAAGATAGTTGTCTCGATGCTCAGTCAATCTGAGACCTTTCTGCTGAGTCAACTGACAAGATTGCAGATATTTGTGACAATGAGGACACTTATCCGCTAGTAAGTGGACTGAAGACCACCTACACATTTGGCAGTGGGTCTTCAGCTAGGAAGCTCTAAGCTCTTGAACACCAGCATATTGCTGTTTGCAGTCCTCTTCTCCTTATCACTTGAGAATCGTTACCAAAAACTAAGCTAGAATAAGATAAAATAACAAAAGGAAGGGATTCTGAGGTGATAATGGTGGGAGGTGCAAGAGTCGGTAGAAAGTACAGTAAAGAAACCCGTGACAAGTCATGATAAATGGGTCGTTATAAAATTCATGTTTAGGCTGCACCAGTCTGGGGATAATGCCATTCGTCATGGCAACACTGGGGCACTAATGAGCCCTCATTGCATATTCATGGCTTTGGCGCCTCTCTCCTCTCTCTGCCTCCCTCCCACCCCGAACCAATGCCTGGTAAATATCTCCACCTCAAGCTGAAACTCGACTTAGGCTGCTTTTTTTTTTTTTTTTTATTTGTTATGTTGCAGCAATTACACTGTAAAAGTGCTGCACAAGATTGATTGCTCTGATCTGTAGTTCAATTGTAAATTAGAATACACATCCCCCTGGGGACACACGGCCCCTATTTGTGATTAAGAAAAAAGCCCCATAATAGACTAATAGCTAAAGTTCTCTCTCTTTTACTTTCAGGCAATTAGCTTGATGAAATGGCCTCTTTTTGTGTACCCTGGAAGTGTAAACCGATATCATAATGAAGTATATGATGTTTATTCTATTATTTTCACCTTGCCATGTATGCAGGAATGCATAAATAATGGCTGCTTTGTCTAGTACATTTACTGATTCAGAAGTAAACTATGTCTTAAAGATGCAGTGTATGATCCTGCAGCCTTATGTTAAGCTGGGCACTGTGACTAGTCCCTATAAAAACTAATGTTCTGCCTAAAGAAGTTGGAGACTATTTTTAGTCAGGTGATTAAATACTGTTTGCAAGACACTTTCATTTATAAAGAACCTTAATTGGAAAAGCCTCCTAATAACCTTGTGAGAAAAATAAGGTATCTCCATTTTGCAGAAAGGAAAACCAATGGGGAAATGCTGAACAGGTTACACAAGCCCACACAGGACTTTGGTAAATGCTCAAGAAATCCTATCTCCTTGAACTTTTTTTCAGGCAATCAGAAGCTCCCTTTCCTCTCTCTTGTAAAGTGTTATTAATGCTGTCCTGGATGGTTCATGGAGTGGCTCTGACCTTAGCTTGCCTCAAAGACGTAAAACTACGTGGTGTCACGGTTGCCTTCATTCCCATGTGACATACATGGCTAAAGCTCTTTCACCTGAATCCAAGGTGGATATGGTCATGCCCATATTCAATATCATGTGTTGGATGTTGCCTTTCCCAAGGCTCAATTTGAGCTGTCAGTCTGAGCAAATGAGTCATGTTGTGCAATAGCATTATAACACTGTGATGGTGTTCGTGCAGTTGAGCTCAAGATAAATATCTGGGAAGAAAACTGCCATATGATGATAGCTCTGGGCATAGCTGCTTTGCGACAAAAGGTGCTTCTGCGTCAGCATTTCACTTTGGCCCAGGAGTGCACTTTTGAAGTGAATCCTCCAAATGACCCCGCGTACCCTGCCCCACAACGCGAGGCAGTCTTGGAGCAGACAAACTGAATTATTTTGCGTGAAATTAAACCAGATGATGGGGTCTGGGAGCTCCGGCAGCTAATGGGAACTCAGTCCACAGGAGCACGCTGGAGCTAGTCTGAGCAAACCTCTGACACGCAGTGACCTGGGGCCAGTCCCTGCTCTTCAGTGCATGGTGTAGACATACCTTTATTTGCCTATTTGCTAAGCGAAACAGGGTTCCTGTCCAAGGAGTTATGAGAAGCTCGGAGTGTATGGCAGGGAGGACATGTGAAATAGCCCGCAAAACCTGCGTGAGAAAATGCACTGGTTTATGTATAATCCCATCAGTTCATCTGCAACAGAAATATTTTCACTTGGTTTAAATTCTGTGTGAGAGAGGTTCTGTAGGGGAATATAACAGAGTTGGGAAACATTTTGCTAAGAAGCACTACCAGTGCAAACCTTTAAAGGGTAACACTCTGTACATGGCTACAATACCATATTCTGTTTAAACTTGTTCATCATTGTCTCCTTGCATGACAGCCTTGGCATTTAAAATATGTTAGGGGTGACACAATACTTTCACCTGGTGCAGACATATATCACTGGAAGGATGTTCTCATAAACAAAGTGCTGCAGGCTATGATCTTATCATTCTCCTCTTCCTTCTTCTCAGTTCAGTTCAATGACAAACACGTATTTCTCTTCTTTGCTCCAGTTTCTGGTCTAGAGAAGCCTGGTGTTGGAGCAACAGGTGATGTTGCAAATCAGGAATGACAAGCATAGGTGGTGGCAAGCAACGGAGGGGGCAGCAGGCATGCAACGTATTTTATAATGCTTCGCCTGGTGCACGAATTCTACACGGTGCTGCAATTTTATAGCATGAGCAAAAGTTTACTGACGTGCGTGCCTGCACACGCACATTTTTTTGAGAAAGACATAAAGCAAATTAGAGTGTTCACATGTAATTAGCTGACTATTAGTGTGGTTCAGCCGAGGCGATAGGCAGACAGTAAACTTTGAGATAGCTCGCAGATAAAAGGGCTGAGGGTGTTCTGGATAAAGCTGGAGGTAATAGTTCAGAAGAGAAATTCCTGACAAACTGAGCAGGCACCTAAGGATGTTCTTGCCCTACATCATTAGCACGCCCTACAAAGCTTAACCCTTCCTGGCATCCAGGGCTCTTTCTCCTTGGATAGCCCACTTTTAAAGAATTAGTCATAATTTTCTGTTTAAACACACTAGTTTGGACTAAAACTGTGAAATTCCCTGCTCATGCTTCCTGCTCTCCTCCTTGTGACAGCATATGAAACAGGGACTACAACCTCTGTAGAGGCTGGAATACCTCCAGTTATTTATCTAACAGCGTAGATGACCAGGTCTAATAAAAACATTATCAGTTACCATATGTAAGCATCACACTTGGAAAGAAACCCAAAGTGTGTCCGAGTTCAAGTCTTTGCAACTTCTATGAAAATGTGGGTATTTTACTAAATCTTTGCACAAAATGAAAGTGTCATTATATTTTTCTCTGATTTTATAGCCTGCAAGGAAGAGCTTTTTTCTGTCCTTTGGGAGTTTAAGATTTCTTTTTTTTCAACAAATTCTCTGGCTAACCAATAAGCTGCTAAAAAAAATTAAAAATCAGACTGAGCCACTTGCTTCAGTAATTTCAAAATATTTCATTTTTTTCTTTCACTTAAAAATTAAAACAAAAACATATTTCAAAGCAAATAAATGCTCATTTAGACATATCTATCAGGACACTTGCAATGATTTTGAAATGTCTTTAACACCTTTTTTTCAGTTGAGAAGCCTCATGAAAACCACATTATTCCTTCCAAAGCTTTTTGCCTGTTTGGCATTTTCCAACACAAAGTTTTCATGGAAAACCCCAGACATAATCCACTTGTATCATCAATTCAATATCTCAGGGTCTTCTTGTTTGGTGTGGCTTCTGAGGAGGAATAATTGAGAACTTGATGCTCTGAGTTGATCCAGCACTGAAAATTTCAAATACTGCTGAAATTATCCCTATTTCTGAGTATCCATTCATGTAAAAGCATGTCTTTCTTGAGGCCTGTGTACGTATGGCCTGTTGTCCTTTCCATTCCTCTCAAACAGGACCGATCTAAAGTGCTTCCGTTGAAGTAAAAATTTGTCATAGGTTTTGCACAACTTGTACACTATTTCTTTGCCAGTGTGTAAACTCCGTAGCGAGTCTGTTAGGACTCCACCCTGCAAGGAAATGCACGCTTGATATATCAGAGGAAATTTTCTTTTCTGTCACGTCAGACATAAATTCACCAAATAGGCAGAAGAACTAGCACTGTTGGAGTGGGTAAAGCCATGTTCACTAAAGAACATGCTATTTTTTGCAGACAAGGAATCACTTCTCAGCATACAAGTAGTGACATTTGGTAAATAGTGATTCTTTAACCCCCAAAGAAAATTACCACTTCTAGTTTTAACACTCATTTGTTCAAGGCTTACGTAGGCATTTGTCATGGACAAAAGTTGGAGTAAATTCTCTACTGAAGAAATGTTGAATCAAGAGTGCAAGATTGTGTTGATGTTTCGGTTCATCTTGAAGGAGAAACCTTCTGCTGTAGATCTCAAGTGATGCTCAAGGGGGAGAACAGCACGTACGAGGAGAGCCAGCATGCCGCTGGCCAAGAGCCTACCACTAGAGATAAAGCCTGGGGACCCTGTCAAGGTAAGGGCCCTCACTACCCCCTCAGCAACTCTTGCTGCCCTTCTTCCTGAGGCCCGTCCTGTTCATTTTCCTCATCCCACTCTGCAGAATGACAAGAAAACCTGCTGTTTTTCACAGGTTTCTGGAGAGAGGAACAAGCTTTCACACAACTGCTTGTCTTGCCCAGAAGTAGCTGTGCTGGGTTAGACCAAAGGTCCAGCTAGCCACTCACCCTGTCTGTGGCAGAAACCCCTCACAGATACGCAGAGAAATGTCAGAAGTCAAACACAAACTAATTCTTCTCTCGATGTATTTTCCTTGTTCCTATCACTCAGTGCATTACAGAGGCTGACAATAGAAGTTGCATAAAACAAGAACACTTAATGGTATCAAAGGAACCATTTTCCATGAATTTCTAGTGTTTTTTTAATCTGATTATATTTTTGGTATTCTGTGGCAGAAAGCCCCACAATTTAATTGTGTGTGTAAAATTTTGTTTTTTGAATTGATGATACAAGTGGATTATGTCTGGGGTTTTCCATGAAAACTTTGTGTTGGAAAATGCCAAACAGGCAAAAAGCTTTGGAGGGAATAATGTGGTTTTCATGAGGCTTCTCAACTGAAAAAAAGGTGTTAAAGACATTTCAAGATTTTGTTCACTTTAACCCTCTTTTGCTCCTTGTACTAACATAGTGAATAGATATTCCCCTCTTCAGAACATTCTTCGTAATATTTGTCATTGTATAAACCTCAGCCATCTCCTTTCAAAAGTTCTACATTTATCTAGTTTTCCCTCGCGTGGAAGCAGATAAATACAATTACCCACAAGACAGCCACTATCCAACTCAACTGTTGTTACTGAGGCTGAAACTCTTCCAAAAATTAATTTATTTAAAATAATCCTAATGGTGCAAATATCCGAAGATCAGGCAGATCTATAAAACCTGCCCGCAGCAAAATCCTGCAATTAGAATCGTGCTCATAAGTGTTGGAGTCTTAAAACATTAATAGATCATTTTAATGGAAGGAGTTATTAAAATTGTATTTGATTTGCATTATTACAACACTGAATGCACTATGGAAAACTGAGTTCATGAGAGAAGTACAGCGCAAAACAGATTCTTATTATCTGAGTTGGAACTTTAAAATAGACTATGCTTTACAGTTCTGCCTGAATTTTCTTTAGTTTTATTTCTCTTCTAAATTGATAAGAACTCCTGTTTTTATATTAGAAATAGAAAATGAGGAGGAGGATAAGAAAATAGCTGGAAATTGAAATAAAGCCTCAGAAAAGTAATTTGAGGAGAAAAAAATCCTTGCCAATGTAAGTAATTTTTGTCATATGAGATGTGTTGTTCTGATCATAACCGCTATCAAAAGTCCGATGAATTGCAGGGTCTCTGTAGATGATTTAGGAAAAAGTTGCCCCAAATGTGGAAGCAATTATAAAGAAATTCATGACTCATTAGTAAGCATTCCTTGTTTTATTTCTGTTACAAGTAGACTGTAATTTGTGGATCTCTATCTGACATCTTTTCTATTGGGCACTTACCCTCCCTGATGTGTTTATAAAATTCCCCATTTCATTAGTGGGACATCACCAGCAAATCTGATGTACAAACATCTTCCTTAATCCAGTAGAAAGCAGAGTTTGTTGCAGTCAATGGAATAATTTCCATCATTTCCAACAGACTTAGGAATAAACCTGCAAGGGTTAAGAAAAAACATAACCATAATCACAAAGTGGAGGAAGGAATACAGTGAATTTGCTCTGCAACTGAGGTATTTTTAGTTTTGTATGCTTTAGAATCCCTGTAAAGGTACATCCCTCATGCACAGTTGTTGAAAATAGTGTTTAGGTGTTTAGACTTGAGTTGATTTAAGCCAGTACAGAAGTGTGCTCTAAATTTTTCAGGGCAGTGCAAATGTGCAAAAATGGTGTCTTTGTGTTCAAAAGCTCCGCATCATTTAGAAGAACTGTACCAATAAGTTAAAGGAGAGTATTTCTGTTAAAAATAGAAAGTGTCCTGTAGAAAAAATATTCTCTATCTTCTGAGCTTAAAATATGGTTTAAAATTTAATGATCAGACCCTTAGCAGGTGTAAATCATCACAGAAATGATGCTGTAACACTTTACATGATATTACCAAATTGTCTTGCTGGTAATTAAGACTATCCTCTATGGAATAAGGACCAATGACAAGAGAAAGTATAAGTTGATATTGTCTCAGCACACATAAGTGGTAGACAGAAATATTCATGTGCATAATCTTACACCTTGCCTACATGATACCCAGTGGGCTAAAGTAATAGCATACAGAATTATCTTCAAAAAGGCAATTCTCAACAGAAACTAAAAATGTTATGAGTTGACTGTTTCTCATGATTATACATGGCAAAAATGGGAATAAAACTAACAGGCGTGCACTTGGAAAACGTTTCTTTAAAAATGTTTCTTTAAACTTTCTTTAAAAATCCAGAGTGTATTTTACTCAAATGTTTTTCAAGCCCAACTTTTCTGTATTTCATCCCAAGAAAATCAGTATCTCTTATTTTTCCCCATTTCTTTTCATGGGTTTATTATGTCTATATTCTACAGCCCAGGGAAACAAATGTAATTTCTATTGCCCAGAAAGGTAATGAAGTCTGGTGAAACATGACAAACTTTTGCACTGAATTTCTGCTGTAAGTTGCAGGGGAAAAGGACTCCTGTTAATTCAATAGCCGCTTCCATGAAGAGCCGTACAAGCCATGCTGCCTGCTACAGTGCAGTTCCTTTAACATACCTAAATAACGAGTCTATTCCATAATCAAACTTTTCTCTGAAAAGCAAATGCTTCCCTTCCTCAGTATTAAAAGTGCATTCTTCGGATCCTTGTGAAAATTATTTTTAACAGGTTCCTTAAGGAGACGTCCTTTTTGAGCAGCGTAGTCTCACGGTTGGGATCTCAGATGTTTATTAAACCTGCTCTGACCTATGTGTTCTGCTCATGGCTTTCCCCAGGATGCTATGGGGTTTTGAAATCACTTGGTTTTAATGCAAATTAAGTCACTATGGGGATTGTAGGTCTAAATCCCATTTAACGAAACATATAGCTGATGACCAATTCCTTTTTCTCATTTTGGATATTAAGATCAATTTTGGTTCCACTATCCCAAAAAACATCAGAAATAGTCAACTGAGGGAGGAAAAGTATAGTGCACGGCGGTGAATGATGCTTGGATGCATGTGTTTGAAATGTCCTATAAGTCCAGAAAAACCAGAATCATGATGTCATAACCAGATGACATTAAAGGCCAAATATTTAGCACATATGAAGACAAAAAAATAGTCTGTATAGATTACTTGTGGGAAATTTTATTGCAGATATTGAAGGATATTCTAGGTTAGCAGAAATCAAGAAAGAATTAGGCATATATATATATGATTAGTCTTTGATCTCATGGAAAATGTAGACGGCAGAAAGTACTGTGTATTAGAGGTTCCTGAGCAAGAACCATTATCTAGGCATCAAGTGCAAACACATTACAATCAGAAGGCGTTTTCTGAAGTATGAAAAAAATCCACTAACAGCAGGAAGTAGAAATATTTGAACGCTTCTCTTGAAGCCCTCAAAACCAAATCTGGATGCCTCTTTGTCAGGCAGGCTCCGGGGGCGTCATCCCTCCAGGAGCTCTGATCAGGCAGTCTCCTGATCTCAACATCTGCACAGTCCAAGCAGGTATGCATTGAATACTGGTAGCTTTCTGAAGCTGCTTAACGTATTCAGCTCTTTTTTCACCTGTTGGTACCCTGACTTCTCTTGTATCATGTAATGCAGAGAAGTGTAGCTTTTTTCCTTATTAATACAGAACATACAGGACATATGAAGACTAGCAAAATGCTGCCTGTTGTAAAAGAGCAAATATTTTGTATAGAAAGCAAATTCTGTGACATGCCTACTAAGTGAGAAGCAGAAACAGTTTCTTATGTATGGCCCCCAGTGAACTCATCCCATTTTGTGCATATTGGAGCTTTGCAAATCTCCAGAGTTTTGTGTTTAGCAAAGCAGATGTGCAAATGGAGATCCTGGTGACCTCACCTCTGAGAATCAGGCCTTTGACATACACTGCTCTCCTGCTGACAGGAAGAGACGTGTGGATCAGTTGGCATTTCACACCTGCAACTAATGTAGAAGTTGTAACGATATAAGTGAGCATTAGGAATAGAAGCGATGCTTTGGACATGAACCAGCTATATTTCACAGGAAAGGTGCAAATCCACATTACGACTCAGGATATGTATTAGCTGCAGCCCTTCTTTAACCTGGAAAGAAAGAATTATATCCAAGGGAACTTACCTCAAAGAGTTTCTCTTTCCTCTGGCAGGAGTGATGATTAGGCTAAAATTGGCCATTGGTTTTATCTGTAGTTGGGGAATATATGATTTAGTTTTTACAGCTTCAGCTGGTAGGCCAGTCTCGGTTCAAGATCCTACTATAAATACCTCTTCACAATCAATAGAGGAATGAACCTGGAGTAAAGCTGAGGACCTTGCCCCACTCCTTGGGCCTGGACTAAGCTGACCTGGTAAATCTGTGGGGGGATGAGATCTCACTGAACATCCCGAGTTCTCCAATTGCCTTCCGCCTTGGGAAGTCTGCACCTCCAGACAGGCTCCTGGGGCCAGGAATTACAGCAGCTTTTCACCCACTATTTTCTTGTTGGTAACAGATGCTCTGCACATTTGGACTTCTACTAATGCTGCAGTACGTATTATTCTATAATACTCATCACTGATTGGGGCTCTCTTCACTAAATCAGATCTATCAGCTGCAGAGCATATGGCGTTGGATATGTTTGCTGCCTCACCTAGGAGTAACAAAACTTGTGGGTGGGTAGAAAGGTACCATCACCCTTTATACCAGTTTGCTTTAGCCCTGGGAATTGGCCTCTGCTTGATGGTTTTTGGAGGTTTCTTTGTCAGTGTCTAAGAGGTGGCTGCTCTCATGCCTCCCAGCCTACAGGCTGATGCCTCATGGCTTTCTTCCTGGCTGAGAAACGTCACAGATGGAAGTGAGCAGTTTTGTCTCCTCCTGCCCAGCACACAGGGTGGGAACGGGTCGCACCAGCACATCTTTCCTTGAAAAGTCAGGGGAACCATACTGCCACCAAAACGGGCCCCTGGGCAGTTATGTGACATTCGGCTTGAGAAAGGAAACCGGTTTGTCACCTCATTGCTTAATGGTGAGCAGAACTCAGCCAGAGCTGAGGTGTACCTATGGGCGCAAGAGATAAGATTATCTTATTAACACTATACTCATCACGTTCTGAAGATATTCTGGTTTCCAACCTCAGAAAGTGATACAACATTAAAAATGTGGTGGGATTCTTGGTTACATGAATACTAATATATAGGGTCTCCTACCAAAGAAAACAAAGCATCTCTCCCTACTCATCTTCCTGATTTCTGTTAGAAGGTACAACAGCTCCAAAGTAGATGAGAGCTGTCATAATCCATGACCCCTTGGCCTGAGAACTGTACATACATGTAGGAAAGGTGTTCTTACCCAGAATAACGTAAGCTATAGATGAAGTATGTGTGAATACTTTTGTGTAACATGATTGTATGTATATACTCTGCAAAACGAATTTTGGACGTAGTTGAGAACAGTAGTGTATATTATTCAAAGTAATCAGATACATTAAAACATGTAGGAAGGGCACAGAAGAGACAAGGGAAGGTATAGATAAAGGCAGGAAAAAAGGAAAGAGAACAGATGTGGAGACAGCTAAAAGGCTGACAGGTGTGACAGGCAGGATCAGGTAGGACAAATCCGAATAGTTTATAAGATGGAAAAAATGCCTCTCTGGCATTGTACCTTTAGTGTTTCTCTACAATGATGTTACAGCGCTTTTTCTACTCTTGATGTAAATGAAGCACTGAGGTTCTGATTTTTTTTTTTCCCTGTGTAAGATGTCCTTTACACCGTGATGAGATCACTGGTGTATTAGCTCATTTTAATCTTTTCAGAAAGAATCCAGGAACTGCAGTGAGGTCATGACTGCAGTAATGTCTAAAAGGACGGGTTTATGGAGAAAAGGAGAAATTCGCCTCTCATTTAGCAAAACTGTAGCAGAATTTGTGGGTCTCAAGTATGTTGGACAAGTTAAGGTTTGTTTATTTTTGTCTGTTGCATGTTTTTGCAAAAGGTAGCCTGCTTCATACTCTGTTTTTTTCTAAGTATTGCATAAATCCAACAAAGCTCGCAGACAAAGCACCCTGCCAGAGCGGTGCTCCATTTGAACAATCATCTAGAAGCATCTTTACCCATGGTACCTTCCCAGTCATACAGTCAAGACGGGGGGTAAAAGAATCAGACTCCTGTGATGACCGGAACGTCCCCACGTTAGACTTTCTGCATCATGCAGAGGGCACACGCCTCACTGAGAACATCCTAGTTCCCATCACTCTCAAGGAGAAAATTCCTTGGGGCATCCCCCAGGGCCATGCTATCGCTGTTTAATATGACATATTTGTGCCTCATTGGTCAATGGAGTAATGCCAGGCATTAATTTGGATTGTGGCATTTCAGGCAATGACAGTGACTCAGAAGTGCCAAACTTTCACCGTTACCCTGATTTTACCTCCAGTCTTTTCCACTCTCTGCTAAGTGAGGTGGCAAGACTTAATGATATAATTCTGAAAGGTCTCTGGATGGATTTAGTACTGGAAAGAAGTATGTAGACAGATGGAATCATATGCCTTGCTTTACCATGGCCAGTGTATTGTATTTTAATGTGTTCTAATGAACTTAAAAATGACTCCCCGGTGTGCTTGCTGCCTGGGTCAGAGGGTTTATTTTGAGTTTGCCATCTTCCTGGATTCTTGAGATAATTCCCTTCAGATTTGTTGGGTCAACAACAAAGTGGTGATAACAAATACACTGTTGCTTTAATCCAGTCCAATGCTTTCTCCCTCTTCGCAATGTGGATTTGTGCATGCTAACAGTTACACTGCTCCTAGTTTAACAACTTCAGGGCATTAGTGACGTGCAGCATAAAACCAGTTCCCCTTTCATACCTACAGACCAAACATCCTGGATGATCTGTGTGACACAGCAGATGCCACAGGTTTAGTTTTGCTCAAAGAGTTTAAGAGCTTTAGTTACCCAGAGAGGAGTGGGAGATTAATGGCATTAATTGATAGTGATAGGGAACTGTGGGCTGTAATCCCATTGCAAGCAAAGAAGAGCCCACCTCTACATACTACTAATATACATAACTATAGAAAGCCTTCCTATTTAAAAAGACTAATTAATAATCCTTAGTGGTCTGGATTTCTAAGTATGAATTGTCAGGGATTTCAGCGGGCTCAGTGAGGTGGGGAAATGGGTTAACATTGCGTTGTTTAAAATTACAGGGGTTTAAATTGTTTAAATCGATAAGCAGATAGGGTTTCCATGCCAGATTTGAGACATTTGTTCTCTTTTATTTGTACTAAAATTTCGGCTTGAGCTCATATTGTCATTCAACCCAGACTGCTTCCCAGACGAGCTAATTTGTCTACCTGTGTTCCATTTTAGGCCTTGGTTTTAATTTGAGGATGATTCCTGCTAATACCAAAGACTGGATAGGACATCCATTAAAAGTCTACACAGCAATTGAAATGGAAAATTCCAAAAGAAACCCTATTAGAGTTTTTCTCCATCAAATCAACATTACAGACTTCTTATGCATTTCTTAATTAGACATTGATATTAACTGGACTGTTGCATGATTTAAATCTAGCTCTTAATCTCAGCTATTCTATGCTGCTGTAGTTTTTATGACATCCAACTAGCGACTGCTTTATGCATTAATCTATCTGGAAAACCACCTTCACATTTTTTTTGTCTTTTTTTAGAAGAATAAAAGCCCCAAGAAGGAAATGAAAGCTTTTGGGTTCAGCCACTAGTAATTTTCTGCTTAGTATTTGAAAAATTGCTTATTTTAATTGCTTCATAGAAGAAAAAGATATCAAAGCTAACGTTCTTTCTCTCCAAACTTTGTAATTATTTCTCTCAGACTCTTATTTGAAATGCCTTGAAAGGATTTTCATTGAAATGTAGATTTCTTCTCTTTCAAAAGTACTTTTATTCCCCCGTGCTTCTTTCCCTTTTTTTCTAGTGCCTTCCTCTCTAGATTTAGAGCAAAATACATAGACTCCAGTCTCTGGACACCATAGCATGTGTCACACAGACCTCCCTTAAGTGCCATCTTCTTTAAAACTAACCTTCCCATGGCCTAGAGACTGTGCTGACAATCAGCCATAGGTCTTAGACAGCCTGGTATCCTCGGGCTTCCTCCACAGACACTGAAGAAGTGATATTCGTTATAGGGTTTGCTATATCAGAGTCCTACTCATTCTGAAAATTGCTGTGCGATGTGCTTATTAATATCACTACCAAAATCAGGGAAGCCTAATGGAAAACTAACGTTAATGTTAGTGAGCATGACAGTGAACAAAAGTTTGGGGCTTGTGATAAGTTCTAGGGACAGGTAAGTTTTGTATAGTTTCCGGTTCTGTTTCCAGCAGTATAAATCCTGACTATCCTAATCCAGGAGGGAATTTGCTCACCAAACCCTGTAGTTAGCTCTGCATTGTATTTAAACATCAGCAGCACAAAGCTTCCAGATCATGTTGGCCTCATCAGTAATCCTTGATACCAATATAGCGATAGTAGCAAGAAGTTCTTCATTTCACCTATACATTTTCAGGGAACATTATTTCCTAATAGATTATGATCTGGTCAAAATGATCTATACATTCATTACATCTAGAGTGGGCTTTCATATCTCACAGTAGCTAAGAATGAGGCAAAACTCGCATTTGTTTATAGTGCAGCAGTTCTGCTCGGCAAAAAAAGGCACAGAGAAAATACTGTCCTAAGCACCTTGTGATCTGCTCTGAGTCCCGGGTCATTTCTCACGCCAGCTCAAAAACATCTTCAGGAGCCTCAGAAGAGTGGGGAGCTGGCTACCTCAGAGACCCCTCAAAATATAGCTGTTCACTCTGCAAATAAGTGGCCCTGCAAGCCTAGTGCGGTCATGGCTAAGGTTATCTCGTAGGGGGAATCTTCACAGTGGAACGAAACATTTTGAGAAGAGAAGATTGAAATGAAGCTAAAGCATTCTCAATATCAGATTTTACACACATTTTTTGCAATAACACAAAAGGAAGAAAGAGAACAAGAAAATGAGTTAGAGGAAGGTGGAGCGAGAGATGGTCTATTAAGCAAAGTTACTTTTTTACTCTCTGAGTTTACAGTCCTGATAGACATCTTTATTCAAAATTACTCATTTTTTATATTCAGATACTACAGTTTTCAATGCTGGTTCCTAGATTTGTCTGGACAGATTACCCTCTTATTCCCACAATGAAACTTAATTATCCTTTTTATATCATCAGATACTTTCAGTCATTTCCTGAACTGTTTCTGGGGACAGAGAGCAGCTGGTGGGTCAGTCAATAAGGCAAGTACTGCGCATCCCTGGTGGCCACACATTTTTGAAGGCAGAAGCCCTTTGGCCCCAGGTCTCCTTAGAAAAATTTTGAGCACTAGTACAAGTATTTTGCTCATATCTGCTTTTGCTGAGCTTTTTCTTGACTAGGCAGAGACTTGTCATTTTCTCAGCACCTTTCTGTGTATTGCTTGGAAGCATCTAAATGTGAGTAACTCACCTGGAATCTGTAGAAGGGTATTTGAATGATTCATCTCTGAGACAAGAATAACCCCTCGTGAAATCCAGGACGCAAACAACTGCATGGTTTAAAACACACCTTCCTGTATCACTGCTTTTGCAGCAGGAAGGAATGTGTCTGGGTAGTTAAAGTCCAAATGACTAAATAAACTGTTTCAAAGCAGCAGTAGTAGCACAGACGGTCGTATGAGTTGCTGGTATTGGGTAGTTACTATATTTCAGGTCACTTCATTGATTTCATCTGTAAAGAAACCTATAACACACATTATCTGTTATCGCTACCTTCTGTGTCTGAGCAAAACTACCAAAGAGTAAAGCACTAGTCAAAGTGGAAAAGTTGCATAAGATGACGCAGGACTTGCAAGTACTAAAGAGAAAATTATAATGAACATCAGTTCGGTCTTTGAGAGTTATTTTTTAGCTCTTCTTATTTTTAAATAAATTATTTTTATCTCAATTATTCAAATAAGAAAGTAGAGAAATATTGCAATAAAATAAAATAGAAATAGGCTTAAGAAAATCACCCAATTCATCAGCAAGTAGAGAGACAGCACAACTGATGTGTTTTATAGAATCCTTTATGAATGAAATGCTAAATCCCAAAGGGCTAACCTGGTGAAATAATTTTAATATACAAATAGAGCAGGTGCTGCTGTGGTACACAGCTATGCTTTATTGGATTGAACAAGTAGTGGTCAAACACGGTTTCACAACTAGGCTGGGATTAACAACAAACTTTGTACGGACTTTATACATTGTATAAAACCCCAACTGAACAAAAATCCACTTACCCTGGAATAGTGTTCGTATTCCAGTCACATATCTGCATGAAAGTTGCTCCTTTCAAATCCAGCTTGTGACCCCAGCCTGAAAGCAGAGGACAGGATGGCACTGAGACCGCATAGTCTGTCGTACCACAACCAGAGATTAAGACGGCATTGTGGAATAGCACAAGCTTCTCCGTCACACCCAACCTACATTTTTTCCTGATGAGTTTATCACTCTTAATAATCTCCACTAGCCTGTGAGAACAGATAATCTGTTTTCTATAAATACAATAAATAGTGCTTCAAAGGACGTGGCATTTATTCAATTCACCATTTCAGTGATTCAAAACAAAAGTAAAAAGAAAAGATGTCTAAAGCAACGAGCAGCAGGATCCCAGTATAGAGAGTCTCAGGCTGAGTCCCCATTTTTGCTGCTGATGGGTTCTGCCATCTTAGACCAGTCACTTCAACCTGCAGCCTGGGTGCATTTATCTGCCTCCATAAAGCAGATAGTTAGCACCTTTTATAGGGATTTTACAGTACAGTGTACTGTA
This sequence comes from Fregata magnificens, assembly GCA_013389945.1. Taxonomy (NCBI): domain Eukaryota; kingdom Metazoa; phylum Chordata; class Aves; order Suliformes; family Fregatidae; genus Fregata; species Fregata magnificens. Next base: position 28,282 of record WAAD01000516.1, on the reverse strand, counting down.
CAATCTGTACAGTGCCTGGCAATAAACTAGGTCCTGATCTCATCTGTGCCCTCACTCCACGTGACTGAAAAATGAGTGATAAAAAATAATAACAAGTTCTGAATAATTATGTATTGTCTTTATAGCAAAGCAGGCCTTGCGCATTGTGAGCTCTCCACCGGGAGAAGTCCCATTTAAAAAAATCTCCCTGGCATAAAAATGAATCAGATCCTGTCACGTGAATGGCCTGCATTTACTATTCTTTCCACTTACCTTCTAGTCGTTCATTTTCTCAGTTAACTTGTGCCTGTTCCCTGGTTGTCAACGGGAACTGGGTAACAAGAACTTGCCGGAGATAGTGTATTAAATAAATAAAAAAACAAACACAGAAAGAACTGCTGACTCGGCAGACACACTATTACAACCATGATGTAAAACTATCAAACAACAAATACAACTTCTGAACGTCTCATGATTCACACCACAAACAGCAAGGGAGAAAAGTGAAAGAGGATTTGGACCAGTGCTAACAAATTTGGAACAACGCTGGATTTTGAGATCATTAGAAATTCAGGATGGGTCCGGGTTGAATTCTTGGTCTGTCTGAGCAGCAGATGCTGTCCTTCCTGTAACCATTGCAGCATTAAGCACTGCATCCGTCACCTGTAAAAAGGCAGCACTTGGACTACCCTGATAGTAAGGACCACTATAGCCAGGAAAATCAGTCAGCATCTTGGCTCTAGGACATTGAAAATGTTTGGGAAGTTCAGGAGAATGCTTCCCTCCTCCCGACAGCTCTAAGTGTGATACCAGGCTGCTTGTCTCATCTGGGAGACGGGGAAGGCACATGCTGCCTAGACTTTGAAGCTCTTAGAAAAGGTAAGAGTTCATACCTGCTGCATTGGGCTTGCCCCAGGTATGGGGCATCTCCCACAGGGAGGCAGAACAAAACAGAACAGGGCAGAGGCAGAAACACCAGGAGTAACTTAATGGATGTTTTGGTGCGAAGAAGGGGAGATTAATTATGGGAAAAATCTGCTGGCCGTTAAGTGTCCTGGAGCAACTATTGCAACACTGAAGCAGCGTGTTTCCATGTGGCTTTAAGACATCTGCCCTAAGGAAGCATTTGCAATTGAAACTGCGTCCTCTTTTTCTTAACTCTCTGATTCCCATGGGCCAGCAGTTGCCTTGCTAAATGAAATGCTTCTTTAGGGGGACTGGCTGGCCCCAGGGATTGATAATGCAATATAGAGCCTTTCGTCTCTCACCCATGAACCCAAGTCAAACAGAGTTTGGTAAATGGCCAATAACCCTTACCATCCCAGGGGCTGTTTGGTGACCTGTGCAAAATGAGGAGGGTCATCTCTGTGCCTGTTTACTAGAAGGCAAGTGTCAACTTCACCGTAAAAAGGGACATGGTTACTACTCATTATCACCCAATTTAACATTCTTAAGCCAAGAAAATGAGCCCGGAAAACTCAACCATCTTCTTACCCAACTACGGTGGTCCCAGTACATCAGGGCTTGAAATACATTAATGAGGACAGCTGCATTGTAGCAAACCAGGCTGTGCCTCTCCTCCGGAGAAGAAATGCAAGTCTGAACTGCTCACAGTGGCACGTGATTGCAGTTCTCCCCAGATCTATGGGGAAATCCCTAGGAAGAATGGCCCAGTTTTTAGGTGCAGCAGACACTGAAGCATGGCCATAAAGTTACAGAAAGCTGCAGACTTCTGCAAATCTGCATTTAGGGTTTTAAATAGACACAGGTAACCTGCGTAGGGACACAGCAACCAGCACTGATAGAGTTAATGTGCTTCACTGGAAGGCTCTGTTCCCTCACCCATCATGAATATACTGTTCTGGTTACCAAAATAGCTGTATTTGGAAGGGTTGAAGGCCAGAAGCTCACTGCGGCACCCATTCTTGCCCTATACACTGCTCATTTTAAGGTCAGACCTTTAGCATCAGGAACCTGTTAGAAGAAAAAGGAATCCCTTTAAAAGTTGTTGCCACTCTGGGAGTTACCCTGGAAGGTCCAAGAGGCGAAAGGGAAGGGCGGGGGCAGATAAACACTTGGCCACATGAAAAATCAGCTGCCCCTAAATTTCAATAGATCTGCATAAACCTCTGAAACCCACCCAAAACTCCAGCCAGCTTGTTCTTACTCACAGTATTTCTAGTCACCACTATCATTTTGTACCCCTCCTGTACCATAGCAATGATAGCATTGTCATTGTCAACTCTGAGTTACTGTTTAATCCCTACTATCTTGACTAATTGCATTAAATTGGTATACCTGTGTTAATTAAACAGAAGATGGCAGGGACAGCTTTTACTTCTTATTCTTTTGTGTGGATCATTTCCCAGGACTTTATAGGTTGTGGAAAAATAACAATACAGACACACCACACGTCATATTTCAGCTCAGTTGATAAAGCTATTTTACTCATACAGTGGTCCATGATTTTTTTCACATATCACAGTGTAGGCTTAATTACCGTGTTGCTGCTGCATGGCAGCTCCCCTCGCGCTTTTTTTTTTTTAATTTGTTTTATTTGCAAGCCATAATCATGTTTTCCTGTCATCCCCGAGCAATGTGCGTGCGTGCGTACAGGCAAATGCCAAACCTGGAAAGGAAACTTGATGCGTGTCCATGAATTGGAGTTTTCAAACTTTGGCTGAAGATTAGTACATGTAAACATAGCTCTGCCCCCTTCATCTTGGATAATTGGTCACAAATGCTACTTGACACTTCTCAAATCAGACACTTTGCATACTTCTGAGCATAGCTGAACTTTTTTGGCAGGAATTAATTTGCTTTGCAACTCAGCCGCTCATTCCTGGCCCGATCCCTACTCCAGTGATTTCAGTGCAATGTTCTGCCAGTGCGAGAAGCACAGAGGCAGGAGCAGATCTGTTCGCTAGCATTGACGAGCCTGGCTTTGTTGACTCCCTCAGAAATACAATTACTGCAGCTAATGTTCTGCCCTTCACCAGCCTTGATGAACAGTGGGATTTTTACCTGTGGGTCCCTCTCTCTATTCCAATTACTGTACAAGTTACATTGCATCAGGGGACATCTCAGAAAAATGAAGGCGGCAATGTAGAATCACCAGAAAATGCAACTTCTGACACACCAGGACCCTTCCACAGCAGCATCAGCTTTATGGGAGATGGCTACAGACACCATCCGCCCCGAAAGAGATTGTCTCAGTTTTCTCCTACCTCTCCTGCAAACTGTGCATGCTCCAGCAGAGAAGGGGAATCCGCTTCTGAAGTACTGATGAAGTTTGAAGTAGCTACAGAATTTCGTGCTATTAACCAGCCTCCTGTTTGCTCTGACATTGCTGTGTGTTTACTCACCATGCACCAGTACTGCAAGAGCTGAGCAGACCGTATGCTCACTTAGAAGGGCTGCCAGGTCTCAGGGAGCATTACTGTGCCTGTTCCAGGAGGGGTTTGGGGCAAGAACATGTTCCATAAAGGTTTTCACCAGGAATAAAGTATTTTATCTGGTGATTTATTTCTGTCCAGCCTCTGGACTAAATGGCAGTTTATCAGCATATCCATGTACATCTATGAATAACCAATGGAAAATATCATTCACCCTTTATTCACTGGGACGTTGAGAAGCTGCAGCATATTAAAAATGTTTGTCAGTTTGTTCTTTTCAGCTATCAAGTGGGATGTGTGCCAGCATGCCCTCCTCTTGCTGGCTGCTTCATCCAGAAAACAGAGAGAAAACGATGAAACGATGTCAGTTCTAGAAGAGGGCAGAGGTTCACATGGGTTATTTTAGCATTATTGTCTTGCTCATCGCTAACACTGAATCTGTAAGTTAGATTGAGCCCCTACCTGCAGAAGCAAAGGATGAAACTTTGTGCTGTTCTTCAGGTATAGACCATGAGAGGAGCAAACGCCTGGTCATGCACTCACGTTGGCTTGGTTCTCAGGGCTTCATACAGCTCAAAGGACTGACAAGGAGGAGCCAGGACAGGAACAGTCAACGCGATGTTTCTCCAGCCTCTGGTAGCTTGTGCCATGACTGAGAGCTGAACCACCGCCCAGCGACAGTCAGGGAACCAGCCGCATCAACCCTCTCTCTATGTGCTTGGTCCCCACACTTTCCAATCGTGGTCTTGTGATGGTTCATCCCTAGAAAAGAAGGGTGTCTGGTGTTACAAGAGATATGGCAGATTCACTGTGGAGAAGCAAATGCCCTTGTTGCCGCTGAATTTACCATGGAATAATGCAAGAGAAGATATTGCATGCTAGTATGTCTTGGCTTTTCATAGATTCTTACCTTAAATTAAACAGATGGAGACGTATCTTGCTTCCTCCTGTTTAACTCTGATATTGGAACCATTATGGGAGTGGTGGGTATGATATTTATAGGTGAACGAGGCACCAATTGGCAAAGAGATGCAACATAGCTCTAAAGCCTGGGCTAAGGAGGAGGCTTAGTTTCCGTTGCTATTATATATCACTATATAAATTTAGCTTTCAGGTCCTAGACATTTTAAAATAACATGTCTAGTGTTAGAATAGAAGAGTATCAGAAAAAGTAAATTACAGGTTACAGGCTTCTAGTATTTGCAGTAAAAGAACTATTATCGTAATTACACCTATAGAGTACTCATTTATGTTGTTATTAGGGGGAAAGGATGGTAGAATTAGGATGTATGGAAAGAAAATCCTGCAGAAGGGGAGCCAAATAATTTAGCTGGGACAAAGAACTGTGATGGCTGCGCAACGCACTTCTCTTTTCAGCACGTGAGCTCACCGGGTGTGTGTGGATCTGCAGTGACCAGTGATTTAGGAGAAGCCACTATACGTCACTGATATCGGGTACAAATGGGAATAAACCACAACACACAGAAAGGCCTGACCTCACACAGAAACCCCCAGACTGGGAGCTGGGTGCCTTTCCGTACTGTTGAACATCTCCATACTCTTTGCTAGGTGAGAATGGAAATTGCCCAAATGATTCCATGAGCTCGATACTTCGCAGAAAAAAATCCTTTCCCACCACCACCAAAAAAAGAATCAAACACAGACTCTTGAACATTTGAAATGAAACTAAAATAAGAAAAAAATATTTTTTTCAGGGGGAAGGTGAGCCTCCACTTTGCATCATTATTTTGTGGCTGGGGCTAAGTAGCCATTATTAGTACATAGGTACCTGCTGTTGTAAATCCACTGCGTTGCCTCCTGGATGTCATTACTGAAAGTAAGTGAACTGTTGCTTCAGTGGCTAAAGATTTACTTGCTTAATGCCTGGTGTCATCAACAAATTCAGGCTGGCAATGACATCCTACTTGTCTAAGCTAATATACAGCTTTGCACTCTCCTTGTTTTTCTTCCCATTCAAACGTATGGCTTAGTGTTAATGTCTACCGCTAACCAACATTACAGCTGAGGTGAATGAAGTGATGAATGAACACACAGTTTGCGTGTAGATAATTGGAAGTCCGGCTGAGTAATCACATTATTTAATGTATCATCATTATGTTTGTATTTAAAAAGCATCTAAACAATATTATTTCTTCTATAACTCCATCTCTTCAGTGCTCTGACACCAGGGATGAATTATGCTATGCGTTTTGGTAGAGATTTGTTTTCTAAAAAATGATGGAACCACTTGGAGCTTAAATCATTGCTGTAATAAGTTAGTAAGTCGTCCCTACTTGAGAAAACTCTTGTGTCAGGAGTAAAACTCCTTGTTTGGCTGTGCTGCAAAAAAATAGGATGATATTTAGTTATGACAATTCAAACTCATCTGGTTTCTCCAAGTGCAGACTATTGATTTACAGTACTAATATAGAAAAGACAGAATTAAAAAGCTGGTTTATTTAGAAACTTACTTATTTCTAAAAATGGCTGTTCAGCTCATTTTGAAATTTGATTTCTTATCCCAGGTGAGTTAGTTACACTGCATTTCCAAACCTCAAGAACTGCTTGTGCATGATAACAGCTGATCGAAGTACCAGCGTAGTTTGGTCGTTTTGATAGTAAGATTTTTGTTTGTTTCTTTGTTGGACAATGGTGTTTGCAAAAAAGAAATTAAGAGCACCAGAGACAGAATTACAGACCATGGGTACTTTACGAGACTTAATATTAGTATAGGACCACAGTCTGTAAGATCAGTGGCAAATGAAACCAGCTTTCAGGCAGAATCAATGTCTTGTTCTGAAAAAACAGTAAGGAAAATCCGTGCCAGTGTTTCAGCATGACAAATGAACTTAGGCAAGTTGAAGATAATCATGATTATTTAATATTCCACAGCTTTACAACTCGATACTCTGTGGACAAAAGATCAGAAGGCTGCTGAGTCCAAAGTTTTGAATCTTTGGGTCAATATGCTTCTCATGTCTTCAGCATTTAGTTTAATTTAAGAGGAAACAGTTCTGAGCTAAGATAAGATCTCAAACAAAATTGACGTGGACTCACAACATGGCCTAACATAACAATTTAATCTATCCTATGCTTCCCCTGAAAGAAGGCTTAATAACTGTGGTATGATTTCACCTGCTGCTTCTAACGTTTGCTCATTCTTTTTTCCTGAGCAAATTTGGATTATCAGATGGCGAGCAGCTTTGTTCATGGTAGACAAACTTGAATTCATTTGGGATTAATAACAATGGGTTCAATCCTGGATTCAATGGCAGTCTTAATGAATGGAGTCTTTGGAAGACAAATATTTGTTTGTGCTAAAGAGAAATAATTAATTCTCGATTTTCCTGGGTATCAGGTAGTTACAGCAGATATCACAAAATGTTTTCCCTATGTATCCAGCCTTGGGCGTATGAAGCGCAGGAACACTCCCCAAGCCCTGGCATTGCAGATACGGGCTATTTTGACCTTGTCATTTCAAAATCTGAAGTTTCACAATGAATTATTTGGTGTGAGGAAAAACGTGTCTCTTACTCACAGTATTTTCTCAGGCCCTCTTGGTGATCTGATGCGGGGGAGTAAGGAGAGAGAAAGGTCCGTGTCACTGTGATCCATCAGCAGTTGTAGGTCGAGATAGGACTACGCAGATGGAGGAACCCAGGCTGGATCTGGATTTTGGCCCAATCCTCACCATTATCTTAGACGTGAGCATCTTCCAAATTCCTGTGGGAAATCCTGCAGTCTTTACTACTTTCCCTGTCTCTTGGGAAGCAACCGGAGCACACACCACCACCGTGCCCGGCCAGGGAGGAGCTGGCTGAGCCGTCCAGCTGGGCTGCGCTGCCTAAAACTGAGTACCCGCTCACCTCAGTAAAAATTAGCAGACTTCAGTAAATTTACCCTGCAGGCAATTTTACCCTGGAAAAACATCGCCCACGTTGCTGGAGTTTANCCCCTCCAGTAACATCCAGTTGCTTAATTCCATTTGAAATCACCCGAGGTAGGCACCTAAATACCTAAATAATCTTGTCCTTCATGCCTGTCAACATCTTGAGGCACCTAACCACCTTTAGAGATGTGGTGTGAAAGCTTGTGAACGATGCAATCGAGGAGGGAAACAAAAGAGAAGTATCCCTATTTGCTGCCCAAGAATCCACAAAGAATGCTGCTTCAGCTCTGCTCTGATTTCTAATTAGATTATGAGTGATGTAGGACTCTGAAGCCAAGCTGGAGTTTGTGCTAGCACTTTGCATGTATGAATGACAAAGGGACACCACTTTCATATTGATTTAAGCAAGCCAGTGGAAGAATGTTTAAACATCAAGTGCTCGATGCCCCAGTTTGCCAGAGCACCTGGAAATATCAAATTAATTCCAGGTGTTCTGCCATTAAGACAGGCTTGCTGCTTTTACAGCCACACACACAAAATGTGGCTCCCAGTTCCACAAATAAAAACTGAGTGGTTTCTGCTCCTAATGCCTCGATAACTCTGACATATTGCAAGTTCTGGAAAGAATTTTAATCTACATAGTTTTTTAAATGGGGAGGGGAGCGAGGGGGGAGGGATTTTAAATATGCTGCATACAATTTGTGATGGTCATCTCTAAAATGCAGCTCCATTATCCTTTTCCATTTGGAATGAATGAGGCTAATTAATTTCAGGCCATACTTGATGAGGTCAGCACCATACGAAGGGTGCGTGCTAGACATTGCTAATCTCTTTCAGCTGAGAGTGATGAATTAAAGATGAAGCATTCCTTTGCAGGCCTAATTTAGAATGTATATCAAAAACCTACAGCAAATAATACTATACCCTACAACAAAGGAAAACTTGTTCTCTCAGGCTCCCATGTAGGGTTGATTTTAAAGGCATTTTCATTTCACTTTGGAATTCCAGCTGTGGATGGGTGAAACAGTTCAGAAAATTCAAGCTTTCTCTCTTTCTATTGCTTTTATGGACAAAAGTAGGCAAGGGGGGGGGCTAAGGGGAGAGAGAAACTGGTCGGTGTTTGATCCTGTATATACTGTGATTCTGACTGTACGCTCGACATTTAGGAAAGCTGCCAGGGTCTTGTGCTCCCCAAGTACCTGTGACGTGACACCCCCCCACGGCACACACAGAAATTTTACTGTTGGGTGTTTCAAGTCTAAGGGGAAAGCTACCAAGTGTCCCGTTTTGTTCAGCATCATCTCAAGGATGTTTTGTTGGATGCTGCAGGCTTTTCCCCGGGAAGCAGGACGAGTCCAGCAGTTCTGCTGGGTCACCCAACGAGGACACAATAACTTCCAAGCCAACACGGAGCTGTATTTCTCCGTAGGGAAAAATACTTCCCTATGCAATAAGGTCCCATCACATCTAGGAGCGCAGGTAGCAAAATCTAACAGAAAAAGTCACCACGAAAGCAACCATACCAGGTCTGGAAGCAGTGCAAATTGCTACGGAGCTCTCAAATTTGCTGGACTTGGGGCTTGGCCAAGCTTTGCCACCTTTCTCTTAGGCAAAGCCCCCCATAAAGTCCATAGGGGTTTCCCGTTAGTGAGGGACTGCAGGGTTTGGCCCCGTGGGCGGCAAGAAATTAAGCTTAATTGTCATTCCGGTAAAACAGGGACTATGAAATCCTAATCCAGCCTCGGAAAGAGGCTGAAAGCAATAGAACAACAGCTTCCGCACCACTTTGCTCTCTAGTACCTAGCAGTTTCTTGAAATTCTTGACAGGTTGCTGCAGCGAGTTGAAGTTCCCAACTGGTGGCCGTAAGCGGCTGCCGTCTTTGTATCCCAGTAGTCCTCATTAGAACAAAGCTGCTTCAAATTAAATCCAATCTACATGCCGAATCAATCTTTCAACCCTTTGATTGCTTCTGAAAATATTTATATTTCTTAATAATGCACATTTTGTCCCACAGCCTGTGATTAAACCCAGACAAGGTCCGGAGAAGCCTGAAGTATATGTGGAAGGGGTTATTTTGGACAGGAAAAGAAAGATAAAGAACACAGGTTTTTCCTATTGTGAAACCATTAGAGTGTATAAATCTAGCAATTGCAGTTGTATAAGCATCAGAGTGGGGTTGTAATAAATACAGATTGGAGTATTATAGTAACCAAATGGAGTTTATGGATTATGTTCACTAGTTCATATTTCTCAGCTACTACAATCTAACTAGCATCGTGCTGCACTCAGCTCTATTAATATTCCCTATTATTATTCTCTTTACATGTTTGTGGGGAGAAAAAAGTTAGTAATCAACTGCTGCTCTGTGTAAAACAAACACGTTTAAAGAATCATGCCCACCAAAGAAAAAAATAAACAAGGGGATGCTGTAGAGTGACTGTGTTAGAAGGGCACGGGGCTGTGGCTGGCTGAAATCGGTTCCGTTCTGCTTAAAGTTAATAACTTCCATCTGAGTGAGAATCTGGCCCCAATGCAGGGCATTCGCTGTGTGAAAATTAGGATGTAAAAATGAAGACAATAACTGCTACTATCCCTTACCCGGCCAAATTTTTAAGGTGGTAAATAATAAGCTTTGGCTGGAGATGAGAAACACACAAAGGCTTTGAAGCTGTGCTTTGTGGTAAATAGCATATTACTCCCTCCACAAAAAATAGCATATATCACAGGTAAGATATGCAGACTTGAAGGGAAGGATGCTCTCCTTGGCTGAGAAGTAGCCCAGATAGGGCCTGAGCCTCCAGAGTGGGAATTTGCCGTCTATTAAGAAGGTGGCTGTGGCTGGGGACACAGGTCAGATAAAGGCACTGTACCTCTCCCCCCCCCAAACAGAAATGACTGCTCTTGTCTATAATAAAAGGGAAAAATTGACTTTGGAAAACATACCGCGATAAATCTCCTTGGATAAAGTAGTACAATACCTGGGTGAGAGGGAAAGAAATCCTAAAAACTAGAAATAAATATGTAATGTTTACTTAATATCGTCATCATCAGCACCGCATGCTAAGTACATCTAATATACTGGTAAATGCTCGTGTTAGTGTTGTTTTTGACAGTTTCCCCTTTTATAAAGGAGAGAAGGAAATATTTTCAGTTAAAATACCATTCATTGATTCTTTCATTACATATTTCATTATATTAAGCTGTAATTTCCAAAATATGTTGGGGCGACGGTATTATTATTACACATATATCCTGAGTCTTGACAGCTATTTTGCACTAATATATGATTTGGATGCTCAGTCTTTAAGGTAGAGAGAAGTTTTTTATCGTCACCAAAAACAAGGGGAGAGGAGTGATGAAAAAGAACCTTTCACAAACAGGGACGGATCCAAAACATAATGGCATGCATGAAAATCCATTTTGGATCAGGCCCCCAGCAGAACATTATATTGTATAACCAGTATTTTGTGAATATCTCCTATTGTGTGACAACCCTGATTTCACACTAAACTCGGAGTTTGTTTCCGAACAGAAGCTTTTTGTATAGAAACTTTAAATCATATCCCGTCGTAAACACACACGTACCACAGAGGATATTGTCTTATTAAAGAGTTTAAGCCTAAAGGTGTATGCCTATTTTTAAAAGAAATTTTCTGATTGTAGATAACTGCTCAATTTGATTTAGTGTCCAATGATAGTGATGGGGTTGATAACTGAGCATTCATCGGTAATTCATCTTGTGCTAGTAGAAATTTACAGCAAAGCAGTGCTTTCCCAACACTGACAAGTCCTATTAATCTTCTTCAGACACATTTCAATAGGTGTCTCCATCTGTGCCCAACATCTAAACACTCTGGCATCACCAGGGACTTGGAGACACCTTCATTTCAGGTTACACTAGTGAAAATGTGATACTAGATTGTACTCTATTTTTAACCCAATTCTCTCTTTTCATTCAATTAGCCTTTCTTGCCTGCATTTTTCTACTCATGTGTAACATCCTTTTCCCAGGAAGAGCTTAAAAATGAGATTTAGTTACTTAAAGAGACAGAATCTGCCAGGGCAAGAGCAACCAAGAGCTTAATACATAAAAGCAGGATAATAAAGCTCACGCATACAGCGTGGAGACCAAATCGCAGCCGCAAAACACGTCCTGTGTTGCATGCCCACGATATTCCCCTCCTGATGCACCTCTTACAGGCATTGTTCAGTTCGGACAGGTCTGAAACTAAACACCCCGCCTCCAGCTTCCCAAATTTTAAAACGATTGCGGAGTATTTGGAGTTTGAAATCCAGTATGTACCAACACATCTCTGTTTGTTCAGGCTGTACGGGGATCACCACCATACATTCCCACTTCGCTTTACATATACAGCTAATGCATGAACAAACACAGCGCAGTCAAATTACAGCAATAACATTTATGGGTGGATTATGTTCCAACTTCCTCGCTTATTACTAAAAGCAAGTAAATTGCACAGCACATGGAAGAGGTAGGGTGCAAATGCAGGCGAATTTCCACTCGGAACCAAATGTTGTTTTTTCACTTTCAAAGCTGCGATGAGTTTGCTAGCAGACGCAGCACAGCTTTAAAGCTTACTCATTCAAAAATGTGTGTTTGGGTTCTTTTCTTTCCTCCTTACTCCATTTACGTTTGCCTTTCAGAGAAGAGCAGATGCACACCGTGCGGGTTCAGGTGGCTCCTCCTGCTCTGAACTTTCTTCTGAAAAGAGCAAACCATGAGCCGTGCGTCTGCTCCGCAACTCGGAGGCAGTTTCAAACTTTGTTTCTGGCTTTATGAAGTTCTCTTGCGAGTCTTATTATAGATCTAAATGACCTTATTGTAGGTGGCAAGTTTAAATGTACCATATTAATAACTTGTTATCCAAGACAAATTAAGTCCTTATGTGTCAAAAGCACTCTGCTCTGGATTACCTACAAGACAAGTATTTATTGAATAAACGTTGGATCCAATTTCATTTTAATGTGACTGACTGTATGCTTCAGCCCTTTAGAATGAGATAAAAACACTCAAAGCTATAGCCGTGTTGCAACATTATACCTAACTTGTCTATTTCTATTATTGTCTTTTTAATGTGGGATATCAAAAGTGTTTGGGGTTTTTAAGGAAGAATTATTATTATTATTACTATTATTATTATTACTATTATTATTATTATTATTATTACTATTACTATTATTATTCTGAAGAGGAAGGAGAAAGATAGAAAAAAAGACTGGCATTCAGCCTAAAGAGAAATCATTGAAACAAATTAATCCTATGCCGTTTAAATTGACATGGTAATCCATCATCAGCAAAGGGAAACTCTGAAAGCAATCTAGAATCTGCAGTGTTCTTTCACTGGCCCTCAGGCACAAAGACAGATAGTAAAAGAGGAAGACAAAAAAAAAAAAAATCATAAAAGTTAGCAGTGCTTTAGCAAAGGGAAGGGCTAGAGAGAGCAGCTTTCACTTTTTCCTGCCTTCAACGGTCCCATTCAGAAAGCAATGCTGATTAACCTTCAGCCGTTGCCTACTAACGTTTACTTCTGTATGTCAAATCATCTTCGTCTGCTGAGATACGAGTAATTTCAAATAGTGCAGAGCTCCCATCCTATATAAACTCTACCATTGAAAACTCCGCCAAACATCAACTTGGGCATTTCTGCTTACAGAGGGCCTTTTATTAGCCTAAACTTGATCGTTTCAAATGGACAATAAATTCTATCTTCACAGCCCTGGAGAAAAGAGCCGTACTATCCTAGGGAGTTTAGCAGCCAGGATTTTCATACAGCTAGCATGAAAAATCTGGGGTTTTTTATTTGGGTTTGGGGTATTTTTTTAATCTATCCCCTGCTCTCTCAGCAGGGCTGTCCACTATAATGTATGTTTCCCAAGGGTTTTTTCAATCTAGTTTTAAATATCTAAAGTGATGAGACTTTGTGCACCTTTAAAATTTTATTACACTTATGGTCAGAAGAAAACATAAACCTCCTGGGCCTTGAAAGCCCATTGCAATACAGCCATTATCGCTATAATGTCAACAGAGCTACAAAACTCTCTAGAAATAAACCTTTTAAGAACAGCTTTCCCTGCCTTGTGTTTTCTTTTAAGGTCAGTGGTGCATCACTTTTTGGAAAACGTTTCCCCTCTCTGGCCAGGTTTAGCAATCTGAAATAGAACGTATATTACTAAATGAATAGGTTTAATTTTAGACGCTGAAAAAATAAATAGAAGAAGAGAGCAGGGGCAGGAATAATACCTTTCAGTTAAAAACAGACATAGTAGAAAGAAAAAGTCAGAACTTTAGTGCCAGGGGCAAAGGGGTGAAAGGCTGGCTAATATGAACCATATCCAACATCTGCCCTATTTTAATTTAGCAGGGATAAAGTTTCTTCTTTTTTATTATTAAGAAAACTTTATGTGGCAGAGAAACCCATGAGCTATGTTATCAAAACTCTTTTATTGTCACACTGAAACTTAGAACTATTAAGAATTGGTGGGGCAAAGAGATAAAACCTCCCCTTCTCCCTCCTTTTATGCTCTGTGACAAGCCTGGGCTCGGGTCCTGGTGTCTGGGATGTCCTTTTCATGTCTTTATGAAGTACTGCACTTGGGGCTGTAATATAAAGGGGAGGTTAATTGTTCAGGATGGGTCCAAATGATTGATTCTCCAGGTTAAAAAAAAAAAAAATATATAGATCTGAAGATTTAAAACAAAATACTGCTGCGAAGACGTTCGCGGTAGTCGCCCTCAGATGAGTGATGGTGGTGGTGTACAACAAGTGTAAAGAAGGGCTGGACTGGGGAGCTGTATGAGAAACAGCCCAAATTGCCCGGCTGGAACAAGATCTCACTCCATCTAAAAGTGTTCCACCTCGATAGTGCAAATTCGACTGTAAAATAACAAAGTATACTAAAACACATGTGAGTAGCTGCAGAAGTAAAAGAGCAAATTGGTTTCTGACAAAAGGATGAATACCTTCAGATAATCTGAAGTTAGAATTTGATTGAAAGCATAACATTCCTTTAAGCATCAATATGCTTAGGATCCAAAATATGGTTATTTTATTACCAGTTAATACTTAGATCAAAGCAAAACACTGTAGCTGGAAGGGATATTCTCTCTGGAAATAAAGTTCCATGTAATTATTTCCTATTAAAAACTAAAACCGGTCTTAGATTCAAAAATTTGTACTTCCTTACATGTGATATAATGCGAGCTTGTCAAGAGAGAGCAGACGTGCCATTTTTCACTGTTTGCTGGTATCCCTTTGCTTTAAAGTTTTCAGTTTAGCTTTAACCCTTTGAATGTGAAAAATTCGCATCTGATTTACCTCAGTCAAACACAGGAGATTATTTTGGATAATATTGACTAATTTCTCACAAACAGGAATTAGAATTTGACATAAATTAACACCATTTTAAATAAAGTCTCCAAACCTAAAGAAGTAAAATATAAAGAAAATGATATGACAATTGATAGGCAGTTGAAACTTAAACCTTAAATTGCAAACAAGTATTTTACTCTTGGGTAAAACAGTTCATCTTAACTCAATTTGGTACACAGAGTTTAAAATATGCACTCAAAATATTTCCAAGAAAGCTGCAACCTTTCAGAGGAGAGAGATAAGAATGTATTTTAATTATGAGATTATAAATATGCAATCTTTTTTTTTTTTTACCATCCCCTAATGTGGTACGTAACATTGTTCAGATGCAGCTATCTGTCTATCTGGCTGGCTCTATTCCTATCCAGGGGTTTGGTTTTGTTTTATTTTTTCATTTTTTCCCCTGCTAGTTCACTCCCTATTTATGTCATCTCTGAGGCAGGCCCTGGAAATAAAAAAAAAGGATCTATCTTTCTGTATTTATAAACTACCGCAGAATAAATTGGGAATGGTTCCTTTTTACAACTGGTGGGCTAGTATTAGGAGTAGCAATATGAAATATTTAGACACATTATTTCAAGCTTTCCAGCTGCCTCTGATTCTGCTAATTATTTTTGATCTGTCACTCAGAAATAAAAAAAAAACAACTTTAAAGAGTTCATTAGGACTGCAGAAAGGAAGAAGAGTCAGATATAAGGCAGCAATTATAATTTGGGTTTAATATTTTTTTTTATTTTTTGCTGATTCCTCAGCTACATTGTTTAGTAGAAGGATGGCTACAATATAATTCTATATTAAGAGCTTGTTAAATAGGGAAGGAGCTGAGACATTCAGCTGGGATATTGTTTGCTAGCTCAATTAGTATCCAAAGAATTTGAAAGTACAATAAATGTATCTGAAGATCATATCTAAACATACTTACCAAAAAGTACCCACCTCTCTCAGCAGTTCACATATTTCTGCCTTCTGACTGGGAGGAAAAAAAAAAAGGCAGTTCAGATGTATAGGTTAAGATTGGTGTCTGGCAAGGTTTGTGTGAAATACAAAGAAACCTGTACTTCATTCAACAATTTCATTCCTTAAACATATAGTTTAGGAGCATCTTTTCCTTAAACATGTGGTTCAATAGCATTTTCTTCAAAGGAACAATTCAATGTGTTAAAAGATTTAAGAACAAAGGATGTGCTGCAAAATGCAAATTCTTACAGTGTTATACTGTGTATGCAATTATGTATGTGGGCAGATAGATATAATTCGAGAGTTATTAACTTCCAACATCAACGATGTACCCTCAATCAATACAATGTAACTACCTATTAAAATATAAACCAGGTGTGTTACCAGGCAAATACAGTCTGAGAAGCTTTTCTAGATTTTTTTTTTTTCTTTAAAGATTACACTACTATGGACAAGAAGCTCAAGAGTTTGCTGCTGGTCTTAAAGATGGAGATTGCTTTGCTTTTTGCAATATCTGACATTTCTAGAATGTTTCATTTCCTCCACGTTTGGGAAAAAAAAAAAAAAAATTAAAAAAAAACACAAACAAACCAACCTCTGAAATGGTGTAAAGGGAATGAATTGTCTCACAAATATCCGTACATTTATGCACCTCCGAGTGCATAGGAAAGAGAAAAGTTCCCTTTCCATTTCCATTTTTCCTTTGGATCAAGGGAGGGGAATGAAGGGAGCAGAAATCATTTTAAGCCTTGCCCCCCCCACCCCCGTCGGATCGACCCCTCTTGCAAATCCCTTTCTTCTGCCCTCCCTCCCCCAAACACGCAGCCTCCAGTTAACCTTGGAGCAGCGCTGGAGAGGGAAGGGTTAATGAAACCAAGCTCTTTACGACCTCCAGGGTCAGACTCTTCCTATCTGCAATCTAAGGAATTAGGTAAGGAGGTTATAAGATTATAGTGAAAGGAGTTATAGGCCCTCGTAGCCTCACACCTGAACATATTGGGCTAATCCACTGGGATTCTTAAAAATCGCTTCAGCTATGGAAAACTGTTAATTAGGCTGAGTCTATCCCGAGGTTTCCTGTTGCATTAGTGATCCAGCCGAGCCGCCTGCACTCTACAGGCTCACGTGAAATGCGCTTAATATGCCTATATTTTTCCCCCACGCACACTTCTGCACAACTAAAACCAGCATCAGCCACTGATTTCGGGAGAAAGCGAAGTTTGGGTGAAATCCAGCCCGAGAGATGAACAAAAGTCAGTTCTCCCCCCGCCGTCCCCGAGCCCTGAGTGCCCGGCAGGCTATTTGCAGCTGTTTCTAACTCCAGTGTTTGTTTACAGTAGCAAAATTAGCACTTGGAGGAGAAGTGAAAAGCTGTTTTCACATCAGTTTTACTCCTCGGTTCCTAGCTTTGGATGTCTTTCCTCCCTCCCAGCAATCAGCATCATTTAAAGTGCGGCTCAAACTTTCTCTCGCTCCTTTGGCTTAGTTCTCTGCAGTCGCATCCTATTTTCTGCTAAAGAACGACGCACAGAGAGAAGGCAGCGTTTGAACGCGGCCCAAACATCAGTGACTCGAAGCAAAAAAAAAAAAATAATAATAATAATAATCCCGAGCATCCCTAAAGAACGTATTTTAAGGTCGCTTGGCAGAGCCCTGCCCCGCTCCCAGCCTTCTGCCCTTTGGCACTGAGACATTTGCTTGCCTCCAGCAAAGTTTTCTTTACTCCGCCGGGACGCCCCAGGGCTGTACCTGAGCCACGGCTGAATTGCGCCCTACGACCGATAAAATCCTGCGGCAGCAGCTCCCCAACTTCAATACCTAAAGCACGGGCCGGTTTTAGCCATTTTGTCATTTGCAGAAATGCTGATTATTTTTTTTTTTTTATGCCACTTGTGGTCACCCTCGAATGGCAGTAATCTGTAGATTACATATTACGAGCCTTGTCATTACGTGGATAAAATGAGGTGGTTAAACGCTAAAATCCATTTTANGGGGGGGGGGGAGGTGTAGGGGGGGAAGAAGAGGGGAGAACAAACTTGGAGGAGGAGGGTTTAAACCCCTCGCATCTGAGCTGGCTGTGCCCTCGCTTCTGCTGCTGGAGACCTCCCTGCCTGCCGGACCCACGGGGCCGGAGACCCCTCAACTTCACCTCGAAGTCAGGCGCCCCTTCGCTCCAGCCCTCGCCTTCCCCTCGCTCCCGGGTCTTTTGTCCCCATTTTCGTGGTGTCTCAGCATTGCTCTACAGAGGCGACTTCTCCCTGCTTCTCCTGGATTTGCTCTGTAGCATTTTTAGGCTCCTACTCGCCTGCTCTCCCCCCGCTTGCCTCTTTCATGCGTGTCCCTGATCCCTCTCCAGCTGATGTGATTCTTTAGAAATGTGGGTCTTATCCCGTCCCTACCTTTGCCGGGTCTGATTAGATATTATTTTTTCATTGGCTCTGCTACAATGGGTTCCTCCCTTTAATCTCTCGATATATTTCCCCCCTCCCGGTATAAGCAAATCCATGAAATTCACAGCCTCTCTCTTTGACACGACTGGCTCGTCTAATCACTCCATATCGATTTCCCTAACTCTTTTCATCCAGCTGAAGACACATCTTAAAACACTCCAAGCCAGAGTGTGCTCTTTGCTTTATACACACTAATAAAATGATTTACCCTTCTCTCTCTGCTCTCCTCACAGGAGAAAATCGTTCGAGTCCCGGCTATTTGTGTGTGATCAGTAAATATTTAGTGTGGCGACATCTTCAGCTCCTCTCCTGATCAATACGCAACCCAACAGGAGGTGGACTATTGTCCGGGTAGTGACTTGCTGAGATCTCCTTCAGATGAATTCTTTGCCCCCCATACGGTCTGTTATGATTTATCCTCGAAGGTAACCAGTAAAGAGAAATTGAGGCTTTAAAAACGTCTGCTTCTAACCTGTTTACCGTGACATCAAAGCACCTCAGCAAGGAATGGCTTATTCTTCCCCGTCTCCCACCTCTCTGTGATGGGCTAAGACATCCAAAGCGCTGCTAGAAAATGAATATCAAACCGGGCAGCCGTCGCACGGTTGCTTCGCATCCCTGTACCCCTCTGTCCCCTCTTCCCCGGCCCCTCCCGTCCTGTCTCCGCGGTGCAATGTCGCGATAGAGGGGCGATTCCCCGGTCCCGCTCTGCAGCATCTCCGGGCGCTGGGCTCGCTCCCACAGCTCTGCCTCGGCGGGTGGGTAACCAAGTGCCCAGGGATGGAGGGTGCCCCAGCAACTTCCAGCCCCCCTCCCTGCTCCTCCTCATCGCATCCCGCAGCTCTGCCTGCCCCGGGTTCAGGCTGAGGCAGGGCTGGGGGCTGACTGCTTTTTGTTTGTTTGTCTGTTTAGGGTTTTCTTTTTTTTTTTTTTTTCCC
>WAAD01000514.1:1841-34488 GCA_013389945.1 Fregata magnificens | reverse complement strand
GACTTTTGAAATAAGTTGAAGAAAATTAGAGACCTGAGGGGCTTGCCGTGATTTCCTAGGAGTATATTTAAAAAAAAAAAATCAATAAGAGCTTGATAGGACAATTTGTAATACTTGGCTTTGGATTTGCTCTGAGAAAAATAAACATTTTCTTTTTTTTTTTCCTTTGGAAGATGGAACGCTTAATCTTTGCAGAACAAAAGGGACATCTGGGACATGAAAATTTGCTACCTCCCTTAGGCTGAAAGGGACATCAACTCAGAAAGTCAATTAAAAAAGAAAAGTCTTAGTTTTGCTGCAAATACTTGAAAAGACTCTAGTGTTCTTCAGAATCAGATTGGTCACAGTTTGGCCTCTCTGTTTCAAAGATCCCTTCAGACAGCAAGCATGTGAACTAAAGCATCATTGAGGATGCTGTAAATTTTTCCAGTACTCACACAAGTAAACAAACCTTAAGTTTTAACATGGCATATAGTCCAGCCTCCNTACTTTGGGTTTTTTTCCACTGAAGAACAGCAACTCTATTGTTGAGAGTCTTTTTTTGGAGTGTATATGGTATGGGAAGGGAAACTTGCACCTTAAAAAAAAATCCGAGGAAGTCATTGGTGGTGTCCTTCAGAAATGCTTACTCTTTATATAAATTTGGAAGTGGAAAGGATTTTTACACTGTATTGGGAAGGTTAATTTATGTTAGTCAGCAGTCAATATATTTGGTGTGTTTTCTGACCATTTACCACTCTCAGGCATACCTGTAAGTAATGCACTTTCGTTTTTCTTGTGAGGCATATATACAAATATTTGTATATATATGCATGTGTGTTAGTATTTATGTATAAATATACATGTGGAAACAACACAAAGTAAAGGAAAATTTGTTGTCCTGAAATTTCTGGCCTAAAGACTAAAGCGAATGTAGTTGTCATGAAATCGTTGTCCCACTTAATGAGGAGATTGTGTCATATGAATGACTGAGAATTATTTGACTTTTGAAATAAGTTGAAGAAAATTAGAGACCTGAGGGGCTTGCCGTGATTTCCTAGGAGTATATTTAAAAAAAAAAAATCAATAAGAGCTTGATAGGACAATTTGTAATACTTGGCTTTGGATTTGCTCTGAGAAAAATAAACATTTTCTTTTTTTTTTTCCTTTGGAAGATGGAACGCTTAATCTTTGCAGNTCATGAAAAGATATATTGTGCCCTATGCTAATATGTGTCTAAAAACTTGTCCTGATTTTCCAAAGTACTCTGCACACACAACCTCTGACTGAGAGCATCTTTGAGAAGCAGACCTCTTTAATTCAGGTGTCTAACTATAAACTTGATATCTTGTGTTAGCTATTGCATTTTAATAAACAAGACAGTCCCATTTCCACTCTCTTCCCTCTGCCCTCCTCTAAATACTAGTTCTAAAATTTGCTTTGGCAGATAAGAGAGGGAGATAGGGAAGGCAATTAATAAGTGAGCAGTAAAGGGGTGAGTTGATCAATGTGTTGACAAACTGGAATGCCGGTGCTGTATTTTGTTCTTAATTTATGTAGCTTGAGCCAGTTAGACAACTGGGATGATGCACAGTTGCTGGCACTCATCTGTGTATTTATGGGGCAATTAGCAATTCCCTGCACCTTGTCTGCAGGTTCACTTACATAATTGTGGTGTGGTTATTTCTTAGTAATCGTAAAATATAAAAGTGTCTGTAATCTGGCTGAAAGCTGTTATTTGCGTAACTATTATTCAGGTTGTTTCTGAACAAGGGCTGAGTAGGTAAGTCTTTTTCATTGATTAGCTGAGAGCCATTTTAGCCACCTCAGTAAGAAATAATCACAATAATTCTTTCTGCTTTGATTGCTGCTCACAGGAGCTGCTGCCCAGCCAGGCTGCCAACTATTGCCCCAGATGCTAACTAGTTAAATATTTAATTATCATTAGTGATGTTTGAATACCATAATGATGGCTAACACAGGTAACAGAGAAGTAGAGGCTTTTTTACTGAGCTGGGAAGGGCCCTCAGAAGCCAGAGTACTTTCTGTATTTGGAGGGTATGCATCCTAGAGGATGAATTGCTTATTCCGTGTTAATGGCAAACCTGAATCTTGGAACCTTGTTTTTTCTTGTTGTTTCCTTTGGTGACAATAGATTTGTTTCTGAACTTTCCATCATTAAGCAAACAAGTATAGCAGAAACATCATGATAAATACTCATATATAAACATATGAGATTTCAGTCATTCTGAGGTGGAAAACAGGACTTTCCAAACATTTGGCAGAACAGAGAGGAAAAATACAGGGATAGCCCCCTTCCCCAGTGTTATGAAAATATAGTTAGGGCTCTCAAGTGGGTGACCTTAGTCAGGTTTTGAACTGTTCAACAGGGATTCTGTTTCACATACGTCAGGTGAGAGGTGTGTCTACTGGGCTCCTGTCTGGTCTCTTTCTTGCTCTGGTCCTCACTAGAAATTCCCTTCTGTCCCTGAATGAAGCTAGCAGGTAAATAAGTGGAAACACATCGGACAGTTTAGCAGATGCTGAGGTATACAGGGTTACAAGTGGTGAATCAATGAAAAATTCTCAATCGCATGAGATTGTTGCATTATGTTTTTCTGCAAAACCAAAGGAGTAGTAAAGCCAATAATGGTCGACATTGTCTCAAAAGTAAAACTTCATTCCATTTCTAAGTTGCAAGGTTTTGGTTTTAATGCTCTTTAATGCCACAAACCATGTAAAAATGTGTATGTGTATCAAAAGAGGTAAAAACAAAGAATTGTTTTAGTTCTTTTTGAAATGGAAAATAAGACTCTTCCTGGGGATAAAACCCTCCCAGGAATTTCAAAAGCTCTAACATCAGAGAAAATTTTAGCTAAAGTGAGGCAAAGTCATAAAAGCAGTTCAGCTGGAATTTCTCTAAGCAATAAGCTTTTACTGTCTTTCATATCATCAGTTGCTTTTAAGACCTTACTAACACCCAGCAAAGCAAATACTTAGTTTTATGGTGAATTAATTGTTCACTTTATATTTCTGAATAATCTGTCATAAAATGATGAAAAATAATTTTGCCATCTCTGTTAGAGAAAGGTAGCAAGCTGAGTACCTTTTTAAAGAATACTAGAGATATAAATGTATTAATTTACAGATATATTTCATAAAGCTTACTGTGCAAATTGAGCTTTCTTTACTTACATGTGAAGATTATCCAGATAACAATTGTGTCACCAAACACAGTTTGATTATTACATTTATGATAAAGTATGGCCCAAAAGCATTAAAATTTAGAGCTTTATATGAAAAAAATTATTTTTCATATAAACATTTTAGGTATCATAAGAGAGCTAATCTTTTTGTTCACTAGGTTAAAATGTTATCTTCCAGATAGCATTTATTTGGTGCATTTAGTATCTATTAACTATCTGCACATTTATTGCTATTAATTTGTAAGTCTTTAGAGTACAGAGCATATCTTGTTCCTTGAAAACATTCTAAGGATTTTACCAGGCACTTGAAGTCTCTAGTGGCTCTGAAAAATCAAACTACTTTTATTTAGAAATGTAGAACATACACCTGTATTTTGGGCTCCCATGTTAACAAATGCAATTACTAGTAATAATAAATAGAGGCTAATGCATTTATAAAGAAGAAATTGGGGAATTAATTGAAAAGTGAACTATAACCATCTCTAAAATTCCTTGGGACTTTCAAAGACTCCTTTCCTAGGAGGAAGAGAAGAGGGGTTTGACAAATGAGAGAGTTTATTTTGGCTCACCTACTAGCTTGGCATGAACAACAAAAGCTATCTTCATGAAAAGACTTGGTCATAGTGCTTGTGGGTGAGGCTTTGGACATACTTAAGTCCATGGGCTTGATGGGTTGCATCTATGAATGCTGTGGGAGCTGACTGATGTCATTGCAAGGCCACTCAGTTATCTTTGAAAGGTCATGACAATCAGGACAGGTTCCCGAGGGCTGGAAGACAGCAAATATCACCCATATCTTCAAGACGGGCAAGAAGGGAGATTTGGGGGACTACAGGCCAGTCAGCCTCACCTAAGTCCTTGGAAAAGTAATGGAGCCCTGGAAACCATTTCCAAACACATGAAGGACAAGAAAGTGGCTGAGAGTAGTCACTATGGATTTACAAAGGAGAAATCATGTTTAACCAACATGGTAACCTTCTATAATGAGGTGACTAGCTTGGTGGATGAGGGGAGAGTAGTGGATGTTGTTTACCTTGACTTTAAAATGGCTTTTCACACTGTCTGGCAAACATCCTCATAGAGAAGCTGGTGAAGTACTGATTAGATAAGCGGACAGTGAGGTGGATCATAAACTTGCAGAATGGCCAGGCTGCTGGAATAGGTTGCCCAGAGAGGTTGTGGAGTCTCTGTCTGTGGGGAAATTCAAAACCCCACTGGATATGGCCCTGGGCAACCTGCTGTAGCTCACCCTGATTGAGCCGGGGGGTTGGACTAGATGGACTCAAGAAGTTCCTTCCAACCTCAACTATTCTGTGTTTCTGTGATTCTGTGATGAGTGGAACCACACAGTGGGTCACACTTGACCACATGTTAGAAGTTACATTGGGGGAAATATGTGTTTATTTCCACCAAAGCAATAGCTCCCTCTCTGTTTTTTCAGTGCAGAGTATTAGCCTTCCCTCCAGCTTGGTCTTTGGCCCAGTACTCCATTTCTACCTGAAGAAAATGTGTGTATCTTTTTGGGCCGTGTCCTCTAGTAAGGTTAATTCACTCATTTTAGGGAAGTATTTGATTTAGGTTGCTCCAGACTAAATGTGTCAATCTTTCTACCTTGAGGCCTGAAGGTATTTTTTTAGTACAACAGGACTGTGCCCTTAGTGATTACAATATATCTGATTGATTGGCTGCAATCTATAATACTGCAAGTATGACATTATCCTCTCTCCATAATGCTGTTCTTTGTGAGTTCAGCTGAGGTGCAATTTCATCAGGGACTATTTCGGCACTTTGTTTCACTGAGCTTAACCTTAAAAAGGCATTATTGATTTCCTGTCTGAACCACAGTTTTGCAAACTGCAGCAACTAGACAAATTTATGCTTATTATAAAAAATAAAAGAATATATGCAATAAACAAGCTGCTCATTATATGTCTTGAACAAAGTTAAATAAATCATAAACCGCCTATCCACTATAGTTGCATTTTTACTGTAACATGGAGGGAGCTTGTGGTAGGTTCACCTTGGTGGGATGCCAGGTGCCCACCAAAGCCGCTCTATCAATCCCCCTCCTCAACTGGACAGGGCAGAGAAATATAATGAAAGGTTCATGGGTCAAGATAAGACAGGGAGAGATCACTCAGCAGTTGCCATCATGGGCAAAACAGACTGGACTTGGGGAAATTAGCTTAATTTATTAACAATCAAATCAGAGTAAGGTAATGAGAAAATAAAAACTAAATCTTAAAACACCTTCCCCCCACCCCTCCCATCTTCCCGGGCTTAACTGTACTCCCGAACTCTCTACGTCCTCCCTCCTAGCAGCGCAGGGGGACAGGGAATGGGGGTTGCGGTCAGTTCATCACACGTTGTTTCTGCTGCTCCTTCCTCCTCAGGGGGAAGACTCCTCACACTCTTCCCCTGCTCCAGCGTGGGGTCCCTCCCAAGACAGTCCTCCACAAACTTCTCCAACATGGGTCCTTCCCACGGGCTACAGTTCTTCACGAACTGCTCCAGCGTGGGTCCCTTCCACAGGGTGCAGTCCTTCAGGAACAGACTGCTCCAGCATGGGTCCCCTGCGGGGTCACAAGTCCTGCCAGCAAACCTGCTCCAGAGCAGGCTCCTCTCTCTATGGGGTCCACAGATCCTGATGGGCTCAGCCTTGGCCAGCGGCAGGTCCATCTTGGAGCCGGCTGGCATTGGCTCTATGGGACATGGGGAAGCTTCTAGCAGCTTCTCACAGAAGCCACCCCTGTAGCCCCCCCACTACCAAAACCTTGCCATGCAAACCCAATACAGAGCTCAAACAAAAGTAAAGAAAAAACTTTGCTTAAATTGCAAACACAAAAGAAAAGCAAACCACTGCCTTTTATGAAGACTGAGGTATTGAATGTAATAATTTTTAAAAATATGTGCTTTATTTTAGTTAATACTGTTTTATATGACTGCTAAAATAATTCAGAGCAGGATGTTGGGGAAAAAGCTTAATAAGATGGTATGGTTTCTATTCTAAGTTAAACCAGTGCTAACTGAAAATAGCTTATGACTCTTTATGGACTTTTTTGTTTCCAAAAAAAGTTTTCTTGAAATTGTAAATAGGCTCTCAAAGATTGATTAGATTTTGCATTTCACATTTAAAGTTGTCTATTTCCTGTATTTTTTATAATGCTGGGAGATGGGGCATGTATGTATGAACAACAAAACAGAGACAAAAGAATACTTGCCTTTAATTTATTAAATTAAAACAGATACTTGCCTGACTGAAATTATGAAAATATATTCACATATATATATATATATATATAGAGGCCCACTTGTGTACCATATGGGGAGAGGAAGCCTCCAATAATTTATGTTGTTGAGTGTGGGTGTTATACAGATGACAAGACCTGTCTCTCTTCTAATATATTATTTTCTTGACCTTTTAATTTAAAATTTAGAAGGATAGGAAAGAATCTGAAATGAAAATTATTTTCACAAATAAGATTTGCATTTATTTCTCTGGACAAGACAGATAAGGCTGCAGTAGTAAGTGTCACTGAAATGAGCCCTCTATTTCCTCCTGCACCACCTCATCTATTCTCTCCATTGGGCCTTAATTGCTGAAATTCACAGCAGGCATCTGTTATAAAATTACTCAATTCATTAGACTTGAATTTGGGAAATGAACAGTCACATGAGAGACATGAGGATTTATAAAGATGAAAGCAGACAAGAATGTTGTTTTATGTTTTCTAGAGACTGTACACAAAATGCCTTGTTGTTGATTTTAACATCCCTGAGTTTAATCGCTGACTTTAGGTTGGTAACACTTCCACATTGACTGGAGAGTGAAAGGTTTTACTTGAGTGAAAAGTTTCTTGAGAGACTAGCTGTTCACAGACAGCTGTGATATTTGGTGGGTTTTCATGAAACACATCTGGTTCTGAACAACAAAAAACAAATGAGGATTATTTTGGCTGAAATTATTTATAGATGGCTGTACTCTCTAGTTAGAATAGCTGTTGTCAATCTAAGTAGAGCCTGCCTTAGTTGCTGTGATGACCTTATATTCCCATGCTATAATGGTGGGCAAAACAAAGAAAACTGTTTTAAAGCATAGAAATAGAAGCCCTAGAGTTACAATTACTGATGTTTTAAACCCCATGAAGGATTATTTTGTTAGTTCATCAATGATCAGAAGAGTCATAGGCTCATTACCACTGCTGGTTCTAACAGAGCATATGTAGGTAGGGTGAGAACAAATCAAAAGGAGTTGTGAAAAGAGATAAATTACTAAGCGTAAGAGTTATTTATTATTGAGCATTGGAGTTAGCCCAGTGTAAACTAGGTGATTTCAGAATATTGAGAGGCCTGAGCTGAATGTTCTCACAGTTAAGAAAATTGACGGCTTATCTCTCAGTCCTGTTGTCTCTGGGACTACCTGTTAATATTCACAAGGTTAATGGCTTGAAACTCGTTGGGCAAAACTGCTGTCTGACATTTTTTCCTGAGGAGGGTACCGTCTTCTGAAATTACGTAATTCAGTACTGTTAGCACAAATCTATTAACCTTTCAGAAGACTGAAAATGTAAGAGTTGGGCTGAAAGTACAAGCCAAGCTGTGGATTTCCATGATCTATTATGGAAAGGAATATTAAGGATTAAATACTTCTTAATACTATGGTGAGGGAGACAGAGACATTTAAATCTATTTTATCCAAATCACAATAATTGACAATAGGACAAAGTGTCTAAGGTTATACACCAAGTCTGTATTAAGCAATAATTGTGCCATTATATACACCATACACAAACAAATGCCTGCAAGGACTCATTTTAAATTATCTATCCTTGAGTTAGTTATGTAATTTAGTATATTTATGCAGTCCTAACACAAGAAACTATAATGGATTGTTATCAAATTTATTATAATCAGAGTCTGACCAATAGCAGAAAGTCTTTTAATAATGGGATCTTAACTAAAGTATGTTTGCAATCTGAAGTAATTGATAGAATTCTTGACAGGTTGGGAAAAACAGAAATACCCTAAGGAATAACAAAATAGTATGTTACAGAGCACATTAAAATGTGCTCACATTCATTTCAGTATCCCGTGTTACTTACAAAATTATAAATATATTTGAGTTGCAGCCTGAGATTTGTCAGTTCTTCCCTTACCTATATTGCTAATGTGTTGAAAGGTTTTGATTTGTTTGCCTTTCTCTCCTTTCCCCCATCTTAGGTATTCATTAAAAAAAAAAGTAGGACAATAGAATTAAGCATGGTTTCCCAATTGTTCATACTTTGACATTGACAGATTCCTACCAGAAATGAAAATGTTTGTAATTTATCAAAAATAAAGATTTTAGATCATTGACAAAGTAGGTACAGATTCACCATAGTACTTTTCTGAGACAAGACCAACATAACATGATACAAGAGAGAATAAAAATAAAATTGATGATGTTACTTCATCATCTGACCATCTTCCTAAAGTAAAGGAAACTTTGTGCTGTTCTGAGTCATTTTTTTTCTTAATTTTAACTGATGATTAAACTGTAGAGCTGCGTTATATATTTACAGAGTAGTACTGGCCTGGATTTGGATCTCACTGAAATAAACATTCATTTTTAACCTGTAATGAAAATTTCATTTTACCTGAGTTAACTTTCAAGAGTTCAATGAACCATGGAGCCTTGTGCATTGACTGATGTATTTTCATTTTTATAATGAAAGTTTTAGTCTTTTTTTTTTAACAGTTATTTCCCTGATAGTCTTATGCATGTTTGTGAGTTAGACATGATAATTTCCCATGTAGAGGACAATGGCTCAGTAGCTTATATTTAACTCATAAATGACCTTCTTTAAGTATTGGTAATGATGACAAAGCTGACACATTATGTATAAATAGTTGTATATAGAACAAGTTTATTGTTTTGCACTCACACGGAATATTTTTATATTGCTCTTTGTCATTACATTTTCTATAACCCTCAGCATTGTACAGCTACACTTTTTTTGTAAGTTCGTATCATCTGATTTTGTTATGTTACCAAACTCTTTCAAGTAATCACTTTTTTATATCTTAGAAAGCCAATTATTAAAGCATGTTTGTGGAGCTATAATACTTTTATTATTGTAGAGCTTAGAAATGCCAAACATAATTAGACTCCTCTACAATGTTAGGCACTTCATAAATATGTTTATTGGATACTGGTATAGTATATCACCTTTTTTTTGTGCTGTGATATGTCTTTGTGGCAACCTTCCTATGAATGTGCTACAAGGACAGTCATACTCGAAGATCAGGGATATCATTCTCATCTCGCTTTGGTTTTATGCCAGTAAAAACTCAATAGAGTATTCCAGATTTATGTTAGTATCACTCCTGATATCTATAGACACAACTGACATTAGAATTGAACTCTTAACTCAGTATAGAAAATACAACTCTGCGAATAACCGTTGAATAGAGAGAGGGGGTGGCTTTGGCAGTCAAATCCAAAAATCACCTTATTGCAGGAGAAAGGCCATCATCTGCTTGTTGTCCAGTAGTTCAGTCAGTACAGTTCTCCTCCGGATGATGACGTATATCTTCCAGAAATACCAAGATTCATCTTCTATCTGTGCATTTTCTACCCATATTTCTCACATTTTATCAGAGTGCTTTCATCACTAAGCTGCAGAATATCTGGGGTTGGCATAGGGTATTGGGTTTCTGTTCCTCCTGTTCATCATCAACTTCATATAAACAACCAGTGAAGCAGGGACTGAGATTCAGCTGTTTGACTTCATGAGGGGTCAATCCATATAACTAGAGAGCCATTCCAGGTTTCTGTGGCTTATTGTGTCCCACACAAAGGGAGATAAAGGAGTAACTGTTTTGGATCATGTTAAGACCTCAGTAAGTCGGATGTTTTCTTAGCAGGTAGAAACACTGATTTTTTTTTTTCCACCCCATGACAGTTACCTGGCATGGATTCCAAATGTTACACTTGCCAAATGGGTTTAGTTCCTGCCCTAACTAAAAAAGACAAGGTGGAAAAAAGGAAGAATTACTGTTATTTCCAAGCTGTCTAGATGGGTTGTGAAGCTCAAGAAAGTCAAACTCACAAAGATATATGGACATCTAGAGTCTAATCAAATGGGAATTCTTTAACTAAATACCTTTGAGAATATCAGCCTAACTGATTTGCCTAAGGTCAGAGAAAGAAAACATATCAAGGTGAGAGATGAACTGAGGTTTTCCATATCCTTTTACCATTCCTTTAACCACAAGATATATCATCTCAAATGCTTTAGAAGTTAATTTTAATAGATACTGACAGCATAGACATTTTTTTTTCTGTTCTTGTGTTTTCTTATTTCACGATACTGCAGAGAAGTGAGGTTAGACGGTCAGCTATTACAGCATATCCACAGTTATAGATCTTAGCTGGCTTTCCATGTGGCATTGATCAACCATTTTACAGTACTGCCAAGTTTTTTCAAACCTCTTTACGGGTAAGAAGATGGTTGCTCTACATTAGCTGTTGTTTCACATGAGCAAAAGCATTCTCTATGCTGATAGATTTATGATTAAGGTGGCTGCAGAAATGTTCCCACCATCAGTGCATAATGGATACTTTGTCAGTAAGCAATTTGCCTCCATTCATGGAGATGCAATTATCAGCTTTGCTGGACTGAAGACAGTTTTGAGTGCTTCATGGAGCTTTAGTGTTTCTTGCTTGTCTGCATGTGACAATAGCACATCTGCAGTCTGATCCAAGTAGATACTTCATACAGATCTGCACTGGTTTTGGCTGGGACAGAGTTAATTTTTTTCATCGTGGGTAGTATGGGGCTATGTTTTGGATTTGTGATGGAAACAGTGTTGATAACTCAGGAATGTTTTAGTTACTGCTAGGCAGTGCTTAGCAGAGTCAAGGCCTCTTCTGGTTGTCACACCACCCCACGAGCAAGTAGGCTGGGGGTGCACAAGAAGCTGGGAGGGGACACAGCCGGGCCAGCTGACCCCAACTGATCAAAGGGATATCACATACCATATGATGTTGTGCTCAGCATATAAAGCTGGGGGAGGAAGAAGGAAGGGGGGAACGTTCGGAGTGACGGTGTTTGTCTTCCCAAGTAACTGTTACATGTGATGGAGCCCTGCTTTCCTGGAGATGGCTGAACACCTGCCTGCCGATGGGAAGTAGTGAGTGAACCTCTTGTTTTGCTTTGCTTGCGCGTGCAACTTTTGCTTTCCCTATTAAACTGTCTTTATCTCAACCCATGAGTTTTCTCACTTTTACCCTTCTGATTCTGTTCCCCATCCCACTGTAGGGGGAATGAGCAAGCGGCTGGGTGGAGCTGAGCTGCCTGCTGGGATTAAACCACGACAAGGTCAAAGATAATTTGATCATTCAGAGTTTTCTTTCAAAGACTTCTTTAAATCAGGCCTTATGTGCATACTAGTGACTGCAGAGGATGTATGGCTGTTCTCTCTAGAAGGGATAACCTTTGCCAAGCTTGGTGAGGTGATTTGTGTCTGCAGTGCCATGGGTCCCTTTGATTAAGGATTATTGCAGCAGTAATGACATGCATCAGTTTTGCTATTCTGAAAACATTCCTTTGCTCAGGCTGTTTAGATTAATGGTAGTATAATCCAGGTCAGTATCAAAATTCTTGCAGGAGCACCATTTATACTGTATTTTGTTATTCTCAATAAATAATCTTAGCAGTGATATTTAATTCATCCACTGTATTTCATGAGTTTCTAAGCCCACAGTTTTGGGGATAGAGTAAATAAGATCAAGATTTCTTAATTATCGTGTTTTAACAGATTGTCTATGCTTGCTGCTGGGTCACTTCACTTTTTCAAACTGGGGAAATGAATAAATGTAGTCTCAGTGTATAAAAGCATGTGTGGGGGTAAGTTCATACAGGCTCTCGCTCTGTAGCTCTCTTTATGGGTTAATTAAGTCACACATAATGGTACTTAAATCTCTATAAGTTAGTCTGAAGAAATGACTAGCAACAGCTTATCTTGGAAAAAAGCAAGATCTAAGAAAAATCTGGCCTTCTGTACTTTCATATTGTATGGGGAAGAGATGCATTGAGAGTGCAGGACTGTGCACAACTCTCTTAATAAAGTCTCTCTTTGTAAGCATCAGAGGAAATAATTCCTTAAAATATTCAGGAAATGTAGTAACTTCCTTGTGGCTAAATGTTCTGATTGGATTTCTAAATCCTTATCTCCTAGCCCTCATAGCAGTTTTCTGCGCAGAGGTGTATGAAGGTACTAGATTTAAATGTCTAATGAGCTTATGACAACATAAAAGCACCAAAACAGGTTTAGGCATCCTGGCTGGAAGACCAACACATAGCTTAAAAAGAAAATGCAAAACAATAAATACAGACTAAAAGAAATATCGGTCTTAGCCTTTGAATTGCTGTACAAGTTCCAGCTGTGCTATTAAATATATTCTATCAGGCCACTTCCACCAGGCTTCCTCCAAAGCCAGCAATGAAATGCTGGGAAAAGAGGTGGCAGGGGGAGACCCTCTGCCTCAGTTTCCTGCTGCTCAAGCGTTACACAGCAGCCAGCCGGAGTGGTTCTCTTGAGTGCCAAAGTAGTGGATTCTCAATTATTGGCCTTCTAAATGCTGAGCTTTAAAGTAAAAAACCAAAAATTCTTCATGGTGAACTCTTTTGCAGCTGATGAGGGCATCTGTGCTGCAATCCTGTACTGCAACACCTATTAGCCACCCATTTTTCTCTGACCCTCCCATTCATCAGCTTTTCGAAGCTGTAGGGAATGAAGCAAGTGCTGGTATTTCTCTTTCCTGGCTCTGTAGCACGCGTTCTGGAAGGCAGTCGGGGAGACCAACAGAGAAGGGGTTAATGTGTTCTGTATTTTGCACTTGGTTACTAACCTTCCAGCCAAGCGGGAATTTCATTGAAGTCCTTCAATCTCTTTGCATTACTTTTGGTGCTGTATAACATTTTAAAAGCTCCCTGACTGACAGACATGGCCGGAGGCAGAGCTCTGCTGGGAGAACTGTAATGTACAGAGCCTCCTCAGCAAAGAGCAGTGGTATAGCCGTTAAATTGAATACAGTGTGATTTGGGGGTTTATGAAGCAGTGCAGACTATCCCACCACTTTTTTATGTTGTTTATTTCCAGCTCCCATCTACAGCAGGGCAATTCAAAAGGCTACTTTGAGTTCTTTGTTTGGTTTTATTTTTTTGCTGTGTTTCATGGTTACTATGATTTTGCCATAAAAACTAGGCATGCACCCTGCCACCATGGATCAAGAGAGGCACAGGAGTTTGGAAATCTTGGAACTAAATTAGGGATGAACATAGTCTGAACCTGATGTTATATACCATTGAATGCATAGAAGAGAGAAGCACAAAAAGTCATGTGAACTGTTAAATAAAAAAAGCTGCTACTAGAAATACATACCAAATATATTAATATTATGTGCAGTTTTCTAGTGTGGTAGAGTCCTTTGCTGGAATAAAATCCATAGAATACAAATGATACTGCAAGTGGTAAGTTTGTACCCATTGTACCTAGGAATATTTTGCTCTAGATGAAAAAAATTGAAATGTCTTGAGCACAACTTAGAAAAACTTTTTTTTTTTTTTGTAAAGGATCATGAGCAGATAGGAGTTCTTTCCTCATTTTTAATCCTTTCTGAAGGCAGAATTAAAACAGTCACTTGTACTAGATACCTTTTCACCACATTTTTTGCTTTCTTTTTTATTAAGATCTAAAACATAGCCTTTCTAATCAGAACAGAAAATCTTGCCCTAAATTTAGAATAGGAAGTGCAGTTATTTTTCTAGGGTGTGGTTTTTTTCCTTCTTCAAAACTTGTTAGGTTTTCCAGGCTCCCAATTATAAATCCTTTCTATTTAGATACTAAAGCACATACATAACAAATAAGAATTTGTATGTCATTTATTGTCATGGATAGTAATAATAGTATTCATAAGGAAAATTTAACCTTTAACAGTGTTTGAAAATGAAAAATATATATGGTTAGGTACTTTACTGTTTATTCTTTTCTGAGGTCCATATTGTGTCATTGATTTTTAAGCAGAACTCCTTATTGATTTGGTAGAAACTTCTGCTTAAAAATCAATAACACAATATGGCCCTAACAAAGTGGTGAATTCCATAGTGATATAACTTGTATTCTTGTTTTTAAAATGTAAAATGCATCCATCTTAAATCCTGCAAGCAGTATTTCTTGTACCTGGCAACCAGCAGACCGTAGAGTAGGCTGGCACTTCATTCCTAGGTTGTAGGACTTTATAAGACAAGATTATTAATTTATTCTTAAGTATTCAATCTACAGTGGAATTTAAAATTTGTTAGCGTAGAACTGTGGTTTATGGAAATGTTAGTCGTCAGAAAATAACTTCAATCCCCTTCTATTCAAGTTAGTGCAACATGCAGCCTGCCAGTCATCCACGCCTAACAAAGAAGAGCCATGGAAGGGAAAGTGTATTTGGTAAACAGATGTCCTGGGCCTTATGAAAGTGTGAGAGGTCAGTTTTAACACCTGCATCAGGGCCAGCATAGGCAAGGATAGCTTCAAGAAAGCCATTAAGCCATTCTTTCTATTAAAAGAAAGATCGATAGCTTGGAAGAGTGGGGGAAAAAAACCACTAAAGTCTTCATGTTGCCTCAGAACTTACTGCTGCCCACCTGAAAATGAATGTAGATGTTGTGTTGTTGTTTATTGTCTAATTCTAAATTCTAGAAGAGCTCCATTTGTTTCAGCCTGGATTCCATAGATTTAGCAGTCTTCACGGTGTCTTTATGGGGGCCTGGGTCACAGCATTTTTAGATGGTGTGAGTGCTCATTTTCACCAGCTTTTATTGCTGCTGAATTTGGTGTAAAGTTGAAAATGACAGCTAGAGCTACATTTTATTGAACTTATTTCATAGTCCATAATATTTAAATATTTACATCCCTAATATTTAAATACTTACATCCTTTAGCGCTAGCTTTTTATTAATTGCAGGCAATAAATCAGAACATTTCCTAAATACAAAAAGAAAGCACCTCTGTTAATTATACTGTGGCTAGAAAACACAGTATATTTTCCTATCTGTCTTTCTGTTAAAATGGTCTGTGCTGGTATAAACAGAGCAATGTGAGAGCATAACAATTCCTTTAGGGTTTTTTTTTTTTCCTTCCTTGCTGATGGCATTTGGCTGCTACAAGGATCACCACAGTTTTAATTGTCACCTTGATGTGATAGCTCTGTCTCAGCCCTGTAGTTAGTTAGCACTGATTTATTTTTAACCTGTGTACCTGGCATTTGTCAGTATAAATGAGTATCACCCTTATTGTACTGGCTTCTGTGTTGTTTCATTTTCTATGCTGACTGCAGTTCTATCATTTTCTCCATGTATCAGGACTGCATTTTTTAATGTACTTTACAGTAGTCCTGAAGAACAACACAGCTATCATTTTGATACAAGGCTTGTCGTGAGAAGAGAATGACAGTCACAGACTTCATATTGTGTGTTGGCAGCTTTGTGGTATTTAGCTGTATGGGCACTATTTTCCATTTTTTATTTCCCATGGAATTCATACAAGTCTATCCTCCAGAGTCCAAGGTCCAGTACAGACTTTGTCCAAGTCCACCCACAGACAGAAGGGGATGCTTCCAAGATGCTCTTCTGGCAGAGACAACAAGCAAAGCATTCTTGCTCTGGACAGTAGGATGGAAGAGTGGGTCCCCTCTTCCCCAATATTTTCTGTGTAAATCCGGAGTAAATATTTTTGACATCACTGATGGGTAACAGTTTTGTCTGATAACTGGGTCCTAAAGCAGAGGCTACGGGACTGTCCTACAGACAGGTGCAAAGGTAATGCTAAGCAGAGCAAGAATGAGCTATTCCTGTAATAACTGTACAATGTTCTAGAGAAGCTCAGTGCTACAATCAAAATAGCAATCTCTTTTAAAACTGTGATTCCTAATCTTTTTCTCTGTCTCTAGAAACTAACTAGGTGTGAGAATTTTGATGAACGCTTCAATGTAATTTTATGTAATTTGATGTTGCCATGTAAATCTCTTTTATAGGTCCCTTTAGATGGAATTTAATGCGGCAAAAACCTTGTCATCAGAAGGATTAATGCCTGCATTAGCATTTCCGCAATAAAATCAGAAGCTAAGTGGTGGAGGCCACAGACACCTCAAACTTGGATTCCTCTGCTCTGCATTAAGTGCTGGAGTTTTTATTACTTGCTATAGGGAAGCCGTTGCCAATGCTTACAAGGAACTGCTTATCCCTGCTTCTCTGGGTCCTGTTTGATGGAGGTCTCCTAATGCCACTGCATCCACAACCACAACAGACTTTAGAAGCAGAGCCAAGAGAAAATGTTGTCCCAGTGCCAGGGAGGAGGTCATCTGCCCAGCGAGTCAAACGAGGCTGGGTGTGGAATCAATTTTTTGTGCTGGAGGAGTACATGGGCTCCGAACCTCAGTATGTGGGAAAGGTAATTTTTTACTCTTTCTTTAAAAGTTGAAATGACACAGACAAATAGTAAAATGTGCTATAAATGTGTACCTGTTTCTGGTGGGGCAAATTTTCTTCAACTGACAGTAGTTCCCTCTGTTCATCCCCTTCACCATTCAGCCTCTCATATAGCCACTATAGACGTTATTATTTTTAGTGCACAAGTTTATAACATTTACTTTCTACCTTTGTATGTTTGTCTTATTTCCTTATCCTTGGTTTTGGAATAAAACAAAAAGAAAAAGGGAGTTCTTGAATCTACTGTAGTAGCATACTTGATTTTTTGCAACGAATGTCAGACTGATATCAGAGATAAGATTTAAACCAGAAGTCTCTAGCCCAGAATGCACGGTCATTTCTGTGATCGGTATGGTTACTCCAAGTCTGTTTTCAGCTAATGAAGACACCTGCTTTTTGCTCTGTTTTCTTATGCCTCAGTATCATTTGCCTTTATTTCTGATTGTTCAGATTGTTTTCAAGTATTTCTAATATGTTTGATTGCTTCATAATTTAATCTCTTGCATTATAGCTTTTATACACTGCGTGCAAGACATGCACATTCACACATGCAGAGAACTTATGCAATTCTCTCTCTCATTATATGACCACTGTTTCTTTAATAGGGCATAAGTAATTTCATAGCCAACTGTTCGAGGGCTGTGGTGGGTGAATTTAGATAATAGAGTTTTCAGAATGGAAAGCTGAAACTGAGACCTGAAAAAAATAGTAGCACAGTATATAATTGCGTGCTATGTATAATTTTCAGTTTAAGTAAAGGCCCTTACTCAATGAAAATAAGAGGTCAAGGATTCATTTCCTGGGTCCCCAAATGCCACTTCCCCAGACAGAGAGGTTCAAATTCATCTACCATAAAAATGAGGCATCATGCTTCAGTTTTTACTTTAACACCATGTTTTAACTTTTTTTAATGTAAAAGCTGGGAATATGTTCTTTTTTCTAAATACAAATAAAATTCATATAAATTAATTTTCCCTCCTACCCTTCCAGGAAACTATTCTGAGTGAGAATGTATAAATAAAACAGCAAAATACTACATGTGGTTCACTAGCTGATTTGTCAAACCAGCCAAAAATATACTTGGCTATTACACATGCAGGCATTAGTGTTACGCACTAAAACATACTAGTCAGAACAATTTACAAAACAGTATGTTTATATCGCAAAGATAATATAATGAGTTTGTTTTACAGTCTGAAGAGAGGGGAATCACATAATGAAAAATTGCATCTTTGTGACGTCTGGTTGATACAAATTACACTTTTCTAACACATATCTTTATTCTGGCCGCTTGCTAAAGATCCAAACGAGGGTTCTAATCACATTCAATGCTGTAGCACAGGCAACGCGATTGCCATGCTTTTTACATCAGAAGACAGAGATGTTATTGCTGCACCACTGTAACTCATTAGTCTTTATTCATTTATGTAAGATAGTCTGGGTAGTCATTTAGGGTCAGTTCTAAGCTGCCAAAATAATATTAATTTTGCACAAAATTGACTATTATCAATACATTTGAATTTGAGCTTATAAGCAACTTCAGAACTAATGGGATATTTTAATTAAGAGTAACACTTATCACATCACAAATTTACCTGGCATGTTTTTAACTCTTAGGATTTTTTTGAACTATTACAAGTTGTGGAAAAGACACTTTTAAAATATGAGGAAAGGTCTAATTGCAGCGTAGCACACACAATAGTGATGTTTCTTGACAGGATATCA
This sequence comes from Fregata magnificens, assembly GCA_013389945.1. Taxonomy (NCBI): domain Eukaryota; kingdom Metazoa; phylum Chordata; class Aves; order Suliformes; family Fregatidae; genus Fregata; species Fregata magnificens. Next base: position 16,055 of record WAAD01000514.1, on the reverse strand, counting down.
TATACTACTATTACCTAAGAAATAAACTAAAATATGGAGGGATCTTGGTGGTGAAACACAAAATAAATTAGGATGTTTAATTAGTATATCAGTAACATTAAGTCAAAAAATCTGCTTCCGGAATAAAGCAATTCATTCCAGATGACAACCAAAAAACAGGACGGAGATGTTAGTGTTTTCCCCTTATTTTGCACAAAATTCTCAGAGAATGTAGAGCACTGGATGGGAGAAGTTCTTTAGAGAAATTGTGCTTTTAAATCCAGATAATATAAATATAAATTCAAACCATTGGCAACATACTGAAATACACTCAACAGTGGCTAATCAATATCTTTAGACCTTATGTAATTTTTTAAAATCACAGAAAATTTTTAAGGTATGAAATGCAATTGAGTTCTTGATTGATCGCAGAAATAAATTTCATTTATATTTACCATAATTCAGCTTTATTCCAAAATCATATCTTTTCAAACTAATTCTTTTTATAATACTACTGTGCTATATTTTAAAGTATTAAAGATATTAAGTATATGATAAAGTGCAGGATATTTCTTGTGACCTGAAATCACAGGCTTTTTATCTTCTTCTTCCAGCTATCATAGCCAGACACAATATAGTGACATGTGCATTGGCATTTATATTACTTATTATAAAACTGCTGGACTAATAATGTCACAGTAATTTATAAATAGGAGTTTAATGTGTCTATTAAATCAGCTGACAATTTCACTAAACAGATAGGGGTGACTAGTTAATTTTGGAAGCCACCTGTAACAGAACACAGATTTACAGCAATAGTGTCAGCTGTTATCGGCCAACACACTTAATTCCTTTTATGTCTGTTTTTAGAAGACTATCTCAAGAAGTGCCAGGTTGCAAATCAAAATATAGTTTAGAAACTGACAGCTAGAGATCTTGAAATAGTGCTTCATTTTGACACATTAAAAGCCATTTAACCTGAATATTAAATCAAAGTTTGGAAATCCTCTGCTTGCGTGATATGGAAGACCCATAAAAATCCATCAGATTAACAAACAAAAGATAGCCCCCTTTAGTAGAGAACCATGTAAGCAGACCCAGGCTAAAAAGCAAAATTGGAACATGGTGTTGCCATGTGACCCGTGAAAACTGAAGGGATGTTGGAAGGCTTGCTGTAAAATAAAGCTTGCTCACGTGCATACTTTGCTGTGCTTTATGTGTTTTCCTGGTACTGTGAATCTCCAGAAGGCCATGCAAAACAGCACATGTGTGGATTAAGATAAAAAAGTTCATGATTCTTTTTTTGTGCCAAAGCTCAGTCCTCACTGAATGGTGATAGAAGTCATCAGAGTATCAGATGGCCATGTCCCAACACAGTTTATAACCACTAACAAGGTAGCAGTTTTAATTGCCCTTACACAGGGGTAGCTCAAGGGTGTGCAACCCCACCAGAACATTATAAATCTTGCTGTAACCTTTCTTTATTGTTGTGTTTTAATAGCGACGTGCAGAGGCAGCATAATAAAATGGAAGTTCAAGAGAACAAAATAGATGAGAACAGTATAGGTTCTTCATTATCAAGATGATACTAACAAAAGTTTTTAGTTATTATACATGTAGCATGCTTCCATTTATGTATGTCTTTGCAATCCTAGTGTGTAAATGCATTACACCTTTCTCATGTTGTACACCTGCGCAGTTGCTCTTAGTAAGGATTTTGGCTGGCTGTCCTCAAGCTCGCAGAGACAGGTATGTGGCAGCTTGTACTGAACGCTACTGGGTGCATAGGAAAAGATTGCAAAGTCCTCTTCGAGGTAATGGCCATTTTTCTTCTGTTTTCCAGTGTGTAACAACTAAATATTCTCAGCTTGCCAGATATTATCTTGATAATGAAGAACCTATATGTTTTGCAACATTTTGTTCTTTAAACTTCCATTACATAATACATGCTCACGTACAAACTACTACAGATTTTTTTTTATTATGATCCCCACCAGCTGAAAAACGTAATAGTCACAACTGCCCTGTGGCAGTACAGGGTGCATGTAACAATATGGTATTTTTCATCTGACTTGGTCCTGAGAAAGCCTCATCATCTTCAGAGGTTTCACCATATATCAAGACAGAAACAGTGCTTATTTGGAGGAAGCAGAGCTCTATATCTGTGACCACAACAGAATGCTTTTCTGAAACCTAATAATTTATCCTGTGCATCTGAAATACGAGCATAGAACTCATTTATGCATTTTATAGTGGATAGTTTTCAATATAATGAAATTAATGTTGAACACCTTCCATCAGGCTTGAATCAACACCTCTTTCTGAATGCACACTCAGATTTTACAGTTATTTTCCCTCTAGGGTGAGTGTCTGGATGACAGGGCAGTCTGTGAAGGAAATTTTGCATTGCTTGTGCAGAATCTGTTCTGAGACAAAAAAAATTTACAGTGCTGTGGCTATCATTTTGGTGTTATTCACAAGCACTGAGTTAACTTGAAAGCAAAAAATTAAAGGAAAAGAAATACATACAGTGAATTTGAAAGCTACTGCCCTTTGAAGAAAAAAAACCTTATTTTTCTGTTCATAACTCTACCCTGATTAATCTGATTTTTTTAAAAAAAATATATTTCTACTAGATTTCTGCTAAGAGGGTCACAATAATATTTCGTTTAAAGCTGTCATAAGGGTTTTTCCTAGCTTATCAGATTCTATGCCCACAACTGAAGTAACAATACTAGAGAGAGATCTGTATATCATTTCCATTAGAATTTTGCACAGTGCCATCTTCAAAGAGATGAGAGTTGTTTCAGGGACTGCTGCTAGTAATGTGTTAATTGACTCCCATGATGCAGGACATCACAGTTACTCATTTCTGGAGGATTTTAGGATGAAAGATCTTCCAAATAGTATTTATAAGAATGAGCTTGTTCAGTACATCTTTAATCCACATGAATTCACATACCCACCTCTGTCTGCAGACATCACAGTGAAATTCTTGTTGGGCCTTAGTGGTCCTTAGACGATAATTTAAAGCATGATCAGGCATAATCACATTAGCCTGGCTTACTAAACTGACTGACTGAGTTTATACGATGCACATTTTCAAGTAAAAGCATTGTCACAATTTAATACAGATAAGAAAATTGATGAAGACAAAAGAAACAGTAAAAAGAGTATAAGAGGAATCAGAATGGGGAGCAGATCTCTGGACTTCTCATCTTGCTGTGTTGAGCTGAGACCTTTGTCTCTCTCACTTATTTCTGGCTGGTGAAAAAAGTGATGACTTTAAAAGCTTTGCATCCTGTATGTTGCATAAAGTATGTGAGACACAAAGCAATTTTGACAGATGCACATGAAAGTGTGAGAAGGAAGTAGAACCATGGAAACATAAAACTCCCATGAGCAAGTCAGACTTGCATTTCATGTTTACTTTTGCAAGCTTATCTTTTTACAAGATGTATAAAGACCTAGTTTTATTGTCACGTGTGGTAGAGATGAGCAACTTACAACAGAATGTTTCTCATCGATCTAGTTGCTTCACTTATTTATTGATTTACTTAGGTAGCTCATAGTGGGAAAATTAGAAGCAAAATACTGATAGTAGCAACACCTTTTGCCTGTGGTCCTTGCATTCATGAAAATTACATAAGGTATTTGGAGGTGAAACAAAGATAAGAACTATGTTTTCTTTAATTGCATGAGAGAGGAGAAAGAGTGAGTTCAGGACTAAGAGAGATCAAAATAAAAAGGAAGGATCAACTTCTTGAGCAGTAACCCAGATTTTAGGGGTTGTAAATGGTTGTGGCCATTGTTCTGGACTGCTAAGGAGGTCACAAATAGAAATAGTTAAAACTCTAAAACTCAGCAGGCTTCATTGGCCAAGAATTCAGTGATCAGTGTAGGAGACAAAGTCTGCGGCGATGGTCCTGTTAGTGTAAAATCACCAGCTCTTACAAGACCGCTGAACACAGCTGAGAGGATGGTGCTAATGGTGCTAGCATGTGTCTGAAGCTTATGTTGTTAACACAGATGGAGAAATATAAATGATCTTGTAGAAATTAAACTGATATAAGGAAAGCCTTATGTCCATTGTAGTTTTATTTGGAATTTTTTTGTATACATGGCTTCACCTGGTCATGAAGACCATTTGAACCAGGAAATATGTGAAAGGACAGTTTAAAAAAACATTTACGAAATATTTTGGGGCATTCGAGGGGATGGACAAACCAAAACATAATGTCTCTTTTAATCTCAGTGAATTTGAAAATTTAAAATTCATTTAATCTAAATCTGTAATTTGGCTGAGAATTGCTGACACACCTGGCAGCTGTGGACATGGTGTTTGTGATACTCAGATCAGACACAGGCATGTATTATGTATATCAGCAACTCAAGACTGAATTTATAACTAGTGAAACATTAGATCATCAATTACAAGTGAACTAAAGTTCCACAAGGCCAAGTGCAAGATCCTGCACCTGGGTCAGGGCAATCCCAAACACAGATACAGGCTGGGCAATGAGTGGATTGAGAGCAGCCCTGAGGAGAAGGACTTGGGGGTATTGGTGGATAAAAACTGAATATGAGCCAGCAGTGTGCGCTCACAGCCCAGAAAGCCGATCTTATCCTGGGCTGCATCAAAAGCATGACCAGCAGGTCAAGGGAGGTGATTCTCCACTGCACTCTCCTGAGACCCCACCCAGAGTACTGCATCCAGCTCTGGAGCCTTCAGCACAGGAAGGACATGGACCTCTTGGAGCTGGTCCAGAGGAAGGCCACAAAAATGATTAATGGGATGGACCACCTCCCATACAAGAACAGGCTGAGAGTTAGGGTTGTTCAGCCTGGAGAAGAGAAGGCTCCAGGGAGACCTTATAGCAGCCTTCCTGTACCTGAAGGGGGCCTACAGGGAAGGTGGGGATGGAGTCTTTATCAGGGCCTGTAGTGATAGGATGAGGGGTTATGGCTTTAAACTGAAAGAGGGTAGATTTAGATTAGATGTAAGTAAGAAATGCTTTACTGAGAGGGTGGTGAGGCACTGGAAGAGGTTGTCCAGAGAAGTTGTGGATGCCCCATCCCTGGAAGTGTTCAAGGCCAGGTTGGATGGGGCTTTGAGCAACCTGGTCTAGTGAAAGGTACCCCAGGCCATGGCAGGGGGATTGGAACTAGATGATCTTTAAGGTCCCTTCCAACCCAAACCATTCTATGATTCTATGATTCTGTGAAGGAGAAACTAGCTGAGATCATGAGATCTCCTTTCTGGAAAAGCATCAGAATGCCAAGTAGGAAATTAAATAGAATTAGCCAAACCGCAAGATATGGAAAAGTATTAAATACCAATAGACATTCCTGTATTTGGTTAATAATGTGTAAACCAAAATAACAAGGAGGTTCAGAAATTGAATAAAATTTATGATCGCTGCAATGTGTGAGGTGTTAAAAAACAAGGGCATAGCATAATACCTCACTCAAACATACTACAAAAATATAAATTCTCAATAGGAAAAGTCAAATTATAGAACTATTAATGAAAGAATTGCTAGATGATAGGAGACTAGTTTAAAGCTCAGGATTTCATATCTATGAGACAGTTTGTTTTTTCAAAATGTGGACTTTTTTGTTTCTTTTGCTCATTTTAGGGGGATGCTGACTTGGTATAAAAACACAATTTGCAAAAAAATATTAGAACAGCAAGCTGCAGAATTTTAAATTTATAAAATTTGTTTCATAATTCCATGTAATTTTTTAAAATATTTTAAAATGTGAATATTTATATCATCTAAATTCATTGTTTTAATAAAATACACAGAATTATTTACATTTTATGAAAACATAGCATGAAAATTCACCACTGAAATTCAAAAATAATATATAAAATAAAATGCACTAACAAAATTCAAACTTAAATTCATTTTTTTCGAATCAAATGCCAAGTATCCTGAAATAAAAACATTTTCCCAGCAAGAATTAATCGGCTATTAAGTATGTTTTTCAAGAAAAAGAAAGAAAAAATTCCAATCAGGTGCCCAGCACCAACCTATAGGAGAAGCTAAAGGGTTAGAAGTTTATCCCTTTTTCAGGGACTGCAGTTAATATCCTTGTATGTAAGTTATAAACAGAAATTAAGATAATTAGGACTGGCAGTCTTGTCAGGTGCTGCAGTTACATCTGGCATGGTTTGCGAGTCAGGGCCCTGAGAGTCTTTTCACAGTAGACGTCCTAAGGTGTGAAAACCCATAAAAAGTACGTATATCAAGCCGCAATTTGTAACTCTATCTATCTGATACAGAAAGCAATGGACTCGGAGCAGATATTGGGTTTATGGCATGTACTGTTTCCCTCTCCCTCACCCACCTCCATGTCCCACAAACTGTAAATGACCTGTCTCCCTTCTTCCTCTAGAGATAACCATCCTCTAATCCTTCTTTCTATCTCCCTGTACCTGACATCCACTCCGCTGCAAAAGCTACAATTGTTTTTCTCCTTACAGATGGTCTGTTACATATCCAATTAAATTCTGAGCAATGAACCCAACTTATAGTTAAGTTTGAACTCTGCAGCTTCTCTTTTGATTTCAAGTACACCTTGTGTACCCAAAAGCTTGCTTACATTTTCCACATATGTTGGTGGAAGTCTAATGAAAGGAACTGCTTTCATAAATGATCCTTGTATTTGCTAAAAAATAATTTATATGTAAAAGGGATTAGACTACATTTTTTCCACCTGGAAAAAAAACAAAGTCAGAAAAGGTCCCAACAAAGAAGAAAAGTGGAATGTGACAAGACTAAAACCGAGAAAAGAAAATTATATTAAGATAAACAAATATTATTCAGGTGTCCCAGTAGTGGAAAATATTTTTGTTATAGGAAAGATTGGGTAGTTCTGTCTCTATTGCCACTTGTTCCTGAACATTTACTCAACCTAAATATAGATTATAAAATTCCAAATAATCCAATAATATTGTAGAGTCATTTACAAACCAGGGATTATGCTTTTTCTAAGGGTAGAAGATCAACTCAAGAATAAGAACAATGTGGTTGAAAATTGCCCTTCTCTTTTCTTTCCAGGATTATTTTAAAACTCTGATAAATTCCTTGGTATTGTTCACTGTGTGGTACCAGAAGCATGTGTACTATGACCACTGCAGTTATATATATGATATAGTGCTATATAGGCAAGAGAGGATGACTAAGGAGGAAGGCGCTTAAGTTGACACTGACGGATGGAAGATGAAAAAGGGAGGAGAAAACCTGAAAGACATAATAATGAGTGAAGCAAATGTCCACCAACATTGACACAGGCTGAAAGTAAACCTAATATAGTTTTAATTACTAATTACTAACTTAAATTTAATTTTCTTCTGGAGAAGATTTTGTTTCATAGAAACATGTAAGGAAAAAAACCACCCTGTTGATTCTTGCTGCATGACAAAATATAAAAAGGGTAGGAGAAAAACAGGTTAAAATAGAATAGATGAAATAAGATTTAAAGAAATACTCAAGAACTAAGATGGCAAGAGAGAGCAGTTTTATACAAATTCAGAAATTGTAGCAATAAAGGTGTAGATGGACAGTAACGGTGGCAGTCAAGATCCTGGTCCTTTTAGAGCTGGCAGGACTCCTGCTGCTGCAGCAGGAAGGCAGGATTGGAAAGGACACCCCGTACATATTGTCACAGTATGCAAGCTGTTGTCTTGCTGCGCTAACATTAGCTAGTTAAACAATGAAATTTTTCTTCCTCTAAGTTCACATACCTGTACTTCATTGTATTCTGAAATTATTGGCTCCAGTGATGGTAGCCAAAATGTTATGGATTGAGCCATGGCAATGTTAGCTTAAATAGTAAAAAATGCTTCAGAAATACAATGGGTTTTGTCTAAACAGGTGTGTGTAGTAGTTGTTCTTGTATTTAAAACCAGAGAAAAAATTGTGTGTAGAGAACAAAGCCGAGCTTAGAAAAAACCTCCTGTCTTCTAGCACCAGCTTTAATTACAGAGATTATTTTCTTCTGTACATTGTATTTATTTTATTTGTCAGTCCCTGAACATGTAAGCTAGAGTTATTATTGATACTGTTGAACTAGTGCCATTACGACCTTGCTACTGCTTGCTAAAAAATTTTTCACTAACAGATTGATTATCTGGATATCAGTGATATGGACACTATATTCATGTCAAAAAATACTTAACCGATCACTGAAAAAAATATTACTATGTTTCATCCTGGACACTCTTGCGCTATCTTCAGTATCATCAGAATGGGAATAATGGGAAAAGGACCTTATGAAACAGGATTAAAATAATAGATGAAATTTTATATGAAGTGGTACATACTAAGGGGAGGAGGAGATAATTCTAACTCCATTAATAAAATGTTGTGCTCTGAGGCAACCATAATCTCTCTCAAATGAGATATTGTTTTATAACAGTTGTATGCACATTTGCTTAGTGTGCGGTGAGTGCCAAAAAAGTAAATGGGATGTTAAAAATTCTTAGCAGTGGCAAAAGAAAATAAATTTCATTAATACAGCTTTGTATCTAAATTTCTGGTGAGCCTGTATCTTCAACACTGTATGAATTGTCTGTGGTCTCAAAGAGGATGTGTCCCAAAGAACTGGGAAAAGTACAGAGAAGAATACGAAGGGAATCAGTACCTTTGGACTGACTCCTTGGTAAGGAACGACTGAGTAAGATGGGATTCCTTAGCCTGGAAAAGAGACAAAGAGGAGGAGGTATGATGGGTCTCCAGAATGTCTAGACCAGAGTGGTTAGGCTAAAGGGGGAGGAATTCCTCTTTCACCAATGCAAGATGGGGGGCATCAAATGAAGCCAACAGGTGGCACATTCAGAGCAAAGAAAAGGAAGTGATTCTTCACAAAATGTACAAATCCAAAATAGGTAGCTCCCTGCCACAGGGTGCTGTGGATATTAAAATTTTTCATGTGTGTGAGAAGAACGTGAAGAAGTTCATGAAAAATCAATCTGCTGAAGGCTAATAACTAGAGTCACTACTAACATCTCCACAAATTACTAGAGGCTTGGAAATTATGTGTTCAACTGTGCTTTCTCTAACCTTATGCTTTTCTCCAGGTATCCATTTTTGGCCTTTGCCAGAGACAGAGTTCTGGGTTGGAGGCCACTTGCACACAGCGCAGCACACCAGTCTTCTGTGGGGATCATTGGTAATAGCAGATGTTCTCCTCCACCTAGGAAAAAAATTAAATGAGACACCTTAAATGAGTAGTGTTTATTTTGGTCTTGTCCCCAAAAGTGACGCATTTAACTTTGTTGAAAGTCATTTGGACAGTTTGATGGGCAGGAATATGATCAAAGAACAATTCTGTTCTAAATAGAAAAATATATTTACTTAAATATTATTTTTCCTAGTGAAAATATAAACATTACTCCTTATGTGTATAATGCAAATATCTGCAGTACTTCATGTAGCAATGTACTAATTCTTAAGTAAATGTGGCTATATTAGTAATACTATTAGCTTAGAAAGCTTTAAGACAGTAGTGCAGATCATCATCCTAATGTGATGTTGAGAAAAATGTCCAGTTAGCAAGAATTTTGTGATATTGTTGCAAATATTCATGCCTTGCAAGCTTTCTCACTACCTACCATTTCACACTAACTGTTTCACTGGTTTTCTAGTCCATGTAGCTGGCAGAGGATCTTGCTTTAAAAGATCCTTACAAAGAGCTGAGCCAGCTCAGGCCCCCTACAAGCCCCTCAGAGGATCGCTTAACTCTAAAGTTGGCCTAAGCGCTGAACACCAATGCTGTGCATGGCCGTCTTGTTAGCTGAGGAACTAGGCTTGTGCTGCAGCCTGCACACCCAGTTTTCCATGCTGCCTGTGTGATTCCCTCTCTGCCTTCAGGCGAGGGGGAACCAGCTCAATCTGTGCTAAGACCAACTTGAACATGGGAGGGGACTCAATCAGGTGCAAAGAAGCCTCCCAAGCAAGCTCGTCACCTACATGTAACACAAATGTGACAACCCTTGAACTGCAATGGTACCTGCACTCAAGCCCAAACTCAAACATGGCTGCAAAAGGCAGATGTGAAGCACAAATATTCCTGTATGTCTTCTTGCTGTGATGTTTTTATCTTTTTAGACAAATCTTATGCCATCCTTAGAAAATGCAATGTCATTCAAATTGTACTTTGCAATCTGTTTCATGAAACGAAAATGACCTGTTAAAGTGGATAAGAGTTGAAATCATGTCATGTTAGTCTGACTGCCTGATAAGCTGAAACGCAAAAAGTAAAGGAAGGAAGCTTTTGTTATACCTTCTGCATTACTTCTGTGGAAGAAGTCCCTGTATCTTGCAAATTCAAAAACCTTCAGAGTTTGCATACAGTCTTTATATACAAAATGAATACCGCATAAATTGAAGGAGAGTAGATGTTTTGTGTGCAGGTTGAATAAGAATTTAGGCCTGTCAGGAGTGTGTACACCAGCCTTTTGATTTTTCTTTACTTCTCTGGGTCTTCGAAAGCGGTTTTCTGGTGCTCAGTTCCACTTGCCCTTTAAAGAAGCTTAAGGTGAAGCAAGATGAGAGAGAATTTTCTGTTCTAATATCTTAGAGGATAATGTCAATATATGTGTTTTAATTAGTAAAACTTTTTCTCCTTGTGACTGTGGCAGTGAATAAACCATAATCCCTGGCAATGACACTGTGCCGTTCACGAGAGCTTGTTCTATTCAATCTTTTCTGATGTCGTTGCTTTTCAGCAGTGATGTCTGAGTAAGCTGTTGATCACCGCTGATTATGAGTCTTTATTTTTTTTTCTTGCATCTTAGTATTGATGTAGAATTAGTCTGTTGAAGAGGGTACAGCTTTTTAGTATTTCATAACAGAGAAACCAAAGACATTTTCTTTGGTGTGTCAAAATACAGATTTGGTTAGTTAACAAGAGTTATTGTGTCAAAAAACATCAGCCTATAGATATTTATGTATTATGTGAATTAAAGATTACAATTAAAAAAGTGGTGCAGAGCAGTCTAATTGCTCTAACAATATGTTTCTTCTTACTGTGAGCAGTGAAACATAAACTGTCAAAGAGCAAGCCAAGAAAAAAATCTCATTGAAGTTATGAGTGCAATGTGTAACTTCTAGAATCTGAGAGCACTTTTTCAGCACTATCATATAAGACAGTTAATAGTTCCTGCTTGTCAAATCCAGCTGTATCAGCGCAACAGCAGGTAACTGCTTCTAGTTTAACCGTAATTGATGCCAGTAGTAGAGTCCAAGAAAGAAATCGATGAGTGTTTGCAGAATCAAGAGATTCCTGCATAAGCCTAATGAATTCTGGCAGACTACATTTGTGCAGTTTAAGAACTGTAATAAAGCTGCTGAAAACTTGAAACACTGACCAGTTTTACTGAGAATTTATTTTCAGTAAAGGTATGTGTTACTGTGGCATTTTTAAAAAGTACAGTATTTACTTCATTTGAGTAATTTCTATGCTGATAGATGAGTTTGGTATTATCAAAAAGTTAAAGGGCAATAACACACTTGTTATCTATGTTAGAAACAGTAATTCTGGCTTTTTTTGTATAGCAAAACACAGAACCAAAAATAAGTTCTTCTTTCATGTGGGATACAAACAAGATTAGTTTACTTTATTTATCATTTTGACATGTTCATTGCAATGCTTCATTTGCCATGTCTGAAAGCTATTGTAAGGCCTGGTTCTGAATTGTACTTATTACATCATTCCTTCTTCAACAAGCTGAGTGTAAAATTCTGCCAGATGAGCCTGGTAGCAACTATAGTATAATTTTATTACTCAGGGTAGTAAAATTAGATATATTGTCAATTAAAGAATAAATTAATGTGTAAACTATTTTGTTTTGGAGGAACTTTTTTTTTTTTTTAAGAAATTGTAATTGATCCTACACAAAATGAATTGTTCTGTCCTCTACACTTATTACCTTCTCTATAAAGAACTGTGATTCAGAGAGGTGCTTTTATGGGCCTCATCACTAAGGCATCTGAACATTGCAATGATTATCCTTGCAGTGGCTCTGTGAGGCAAGAAAGTATTAGCTCTCTTCCATAAGTAGGGAGCTGAAGCACAGGAAAGACTGAGTTACTTGTCAGAGTAATTATCAAAATTATATTGAAACCCTAGAGACTAGGAAGTCCATCCTTCTGATTTTTTAATTATTTTTACATGTGGGTTTTTTACATAAATAATGTCCTGCTGTTTGATATTGTCTGAATTGATAAGTATGGAGTTCTGTCTACGCTGAACAACACATTAACTGAGAGAGCTGGGCAGATCTGCCTACCTGGAAATGAAATAAAGGATTACTGATTAAATTTCTCTACATCCAGCCACTGCAATGCTCTTTAGATTAAATAGTTAGCTTCCAAGTCTATTCCTAGTCTTGACATTAATAATGTCAAATTTGTAACTGCAAGGTGAAATAAGCTCAAGGGAAAAAGGGAAGGGGAGAAAAGGGCAATGCTGTCAATTCCTTGCTAGCCTACTGTACTCATGGATCATCAGACTAGATTACAAAATTATTAAAATAACAGAGAAAACAGGCAATCAAAAATATTGTGCTGTTAAACTCATAATAATCTATCTGCATTATGCTTTATGCTTCTTCACTTGTTTTCCTTGGAATAGATCGTTTCTTTGGGGAGCCCAGCCCCAGAGACTGATTCTGAAGTAATGGCTTCCTCAGTGTATTAAATAATCCTGACAGGCTGCTCATTTTCTTTAATTATCTCCAAGTATCAGTAGTTAAAAACTTGTAAAAAATAATGGTATAAGTAATTAGCCTATTGACATTACTTTTGCTATAAGATATACAATATAATAAGAAATGTGTACTGAATTTGATCACATCTTATACATTATACAGATAATTTTGCATTATTGAGGAAAATATAAAATGGTATTATTTGGTGGAAAAAAAGCCTGCAACCCCTCTGTCCAATATCCACAAGACAGAAACCAAACATTCTTTCATTCTGCATGTTTGTGTGGTCTCTATTACCATGTTTGTTAATGATGGACAGTTGGTATGCTACGAGTTAGATAAATATGCAGAATATTTGCTTCAGTAGTTTATCTCCAGTGTTACTTTCCAGTAATGTAGCTCAAACTGCAGGAAAAAAGTAAGTTACAAAGATAAATATAGGTAAAATCATGCAAGGACTTTGCAAAGCCATTGACATTGTATCATGATCATGTATTTAAATAGCTGAAAGTCTTTTATAGTCTTAATATTCATGGGTGTTATAAAGGACGAGATGAACAAAGGCCTAAAACAATGCCTACAAACAAAGATAATGGTGACATTTGTCTAAATGTTGCCAATACCCCACACATCTTGACAGACTTTATTAACACAAATCCTTTTCAGAAAATTGATCTTCAGATTCAGGGATTTTAAAGTAAATTTTCATTTTTTCCTGTTAAGTTCCAGTTCCCTTCACATTATGCCACCACTAATTTTATAACCATCTGATAAGAGTTGTATATCTTTACTCCAAGCGAAATTGCCTTTGTTTACAATACAAACATAAACCAAAGCCCACTTCCATTTTGAGCTGTGTCCAAAACATAAATTGGACCTTTCCTAAAAAATTCTTTTTGATTCTCTCAAAATAAAGGAGTGGATATTATCCTTCTTAAATACTGAAGTCCTGACTGTGTTTCAGATTCATGGCGTTACCTGATAACTGGTGAATCTCCATGAGCATTTTCATTCCGATATAAAGTGCACTTTTAAGGCAACTCTCTTGATCATTCAGACTTACTGTACTTTTGTTGACATCAGGAGCGGTCTTGGAGGGTACAAACTAGATCAGTTCTGGATAAAAATAAGCTGAGAGGATGCACTACATGAATTGGCACTTAGTCCATCGAACCAGATGAGATCTTGTCCGCAGCAAAAAAACCCTGAGGTGCACTTATTGTGGGCATCGTTCCTCAGCATCAGCTGCTTCGTTCGACAGATCCAGTCTTACTGGTTCACGTTACTTCCTAGCATAGGTACAGCTTGTGTCTAATAAAAAATAGATATGGAGAAACTACCCAAGGCTAGGTGAGTGCTGGCATGTTCAGTCAGCCCTCTTTCCCTAAATTTTAGTTAAATTTTCCAGTCCTTTTAAGAACTACTGAGCAGAAATGATTTATACAGTCAACTGTCCGAAGGTGAGGAAGAAATTATGCAGAATAGTAGTATAAAGTAGGAGAGTATGATATCAA